>VYZR01058223.1:26374-58378 GCA_013400675.1 Oxylabes madagascariensis
AGAATAGAGAGTGGAGAATAAAAATGAGACAAATGGGGAGAAATCTTCCCAAATATGAATGTGAACACACTTTGTCACATGGTAGTGCGTGGTGTAAGAACCAGGAATTTAGGAAAAAAAATGGATAACTAATACTGAGTTAATCTATAGAGGCTGCATTTGACCTTTTTATCATTTTGGAAACTGCTCTGAAGATGAGTGGGAGATGTGAAGCAGCAGAGAGTGATTCTGTGATTATAGCTAGAACTTCAGGCTGTGTGGCCTTGGTTGGGTCCTCTCTGTGGAGCTGGAAATGCAAAACTGAAAGGCTTTTTTTGTTAGGATGGCTGTGGGATAGGCATTGTCACAGTGTGAATTTTCATCCTGCTGTGGTTGAGGGCTCAACACCTGTTTTGAAGTGCCTTCATCAAGGTCCAGGACACTGGTGTAGCATTGACATCCAGGTATTTTCCACAGAGTGTGGAATGATGCTGGATTGATGGATACAGTCACCTATTAGGAGGTAAACTGAGACCCATTGATGTCTCAGGCACCTTCTGAAATTCAATAATAGTGGAATAAGAGATTGAAAAAAAAAATGGGTAAAGAAACTACTGATTCTTCATAATTTTTTTGCCCTGATGGATATTTATAAAAGTGTAGGCAAGGCAGAAGGACTTCAACAGGGGGAGAGACAACACTGTGACAAATGTGTTTCTAAGTCTATGATGAAGCTGAGTATTAATGTAATTAATTCTATGAACACAGGTGCCCAAGTCGATTTTTGATTCTTGTTACTTCTGCTAATCCATCCCTTCCATTATTTTTTTTTCTGTGTGGAAGCAAACTAGCATAAGAATTTTGTAAGCTGATGAATGAAGCTGATCACAGTCAGTAGCATCACCAACAATTTTGGTTTTAACAGAGTGATGTTGTCATAAAGCCTGACCTTCCCCTGAGGAAACAAAGTCGTAAACACAATCAAGTATATGTGCTAAGGCTTAATCAATGCTTAGTGATGATGGAATGTAAAATCACACATCCAAGGATAGAAATCGAATTGCATTATTACAGGAGGCTCAGGGGTTGAAAAATTACCCCATAAAACAAGAACAAAACTTGGTGACTTGAAGATCCTGCAGAAATAGTCTTAAAAATTAATCTGTGAGTCAGGATTCCCAAGGATTCTGGAAGCTGTGGAGTACATGTGTTCATACATGGCTCCCCTCCTTTTTAACCAACGCTGTTCAGATGCAATTACTTCTGCTACCAAAGTGTTCCCAGCCATGGGTGGGGACACATTTCATGTGACACCTTGGTTCTGGATTTGCCAGCAATAAATGAGTATTTTCCTGGTTTAGCCATTTACTGTTGCTGCAGATAAAGTAATTCAAACCATTCTGATACTGACTGTATCCTATGTTTCTAAATAGTGAGTGATCAGGAATTTTACGTCTGTTTTTTCTCAACCATTCATTTCTCAGTTTCATCTAAAACAAGGTGTTTTTCTTCTGTCATTTGATACTTAGCAGGTAGTTTTAATATGTCCTTTCTGTCATATCAGAAGTATTCACGCAAACCCAAACTGCAGAAATCACAGCACAGAACTGTACCTATTTCTGAGTTAATCCGGAGTCTTTTTCAACCACGAGTTAGGAATCTGGAGGACACGTTCTTTGTAGTACCTCAACAATCCTGTCCATTACATCACTTAATTTATAGCAGTGTTAACAGAAAAATCAATAAGCATTATTTCTAAAATGTCAGGGATGTTAATAGTGTGATTTAAAAAAGGAGAAAGAGTCAAAACTCTGAACAGAACACAGTGATATAGTGTTGTAGAGGCACATCTTGCTGAAAATGTGATAGGGAGGATTTAAATCATTATGGCTCAGTCATTTTGAAAAATGTGGTAAGGTAGCTATTCTTAGACATACAAGTCTTTCTTGCCATATTGTGGGATTTTGCTAAGTGGGGGAGGCTGTATACAGTATTCTTAACAGAAGGTTGCTAGGATCGCTCTTAACGAATTTGAGTTGCATCAACAGTTGCTATGGATCCCCTGCTAATATTTTTGGAAAATTATTAGTACAACTTCCTGAGAAAAAGGAGTCTTACCAGTACAGACTGGAAAGCTATTTGACAGGGGGAAGATACAAGGATGGCAAAGCTGGGTGTGTATTTATTTACCACTAAAATATTCTACAATGTGTTGAACTTCTGGGGTTTAAACCAAGCTGTAGTATTGTACAAGCTACCAAGGAGGTTTTATTTTAAAACTAGCCACTGGTTAATAATACTCAGCTGCCCTTCAGTTCAGTCATGCTTTTCCCCATAAGACTTCATGGACAATAATCTAGTCCAACTAATTTCATAGAGGGAGAAGACCAAATAATGAACAAATACTAAACGTAGAGTAAATAAAGAAGCTTAGTGGATAAGCAGCTGACTGATGTACAGCTGATGGCATCTACCAGGACTTGTGCAAGGCATTTGATACTGACATGACATCCTTGTCTCTGAGTTGAGCCTGAGAGCCATGGGTTTGGTGGATGAACCCCTGGGTGGGTGAGGGATGGGGCTGGGTGGTCACACCTGGGGACCTGAGTCAATGTCCAAGTGGAGACCAGGGATGAGTGGTGGGACCATGGGGACCTCATGGAGCTCAGCAGGGCCTAGGTCAAGGCAATCCAAGGCACCAGCATAGGCTGGGGCTGAGCAGAGGGAGCAGCCCTGGAGGAGCCCTGGGGGTGCTGTGGGGCAGAGCTGGGACCCCAAACCCCCTGTGCTGGGCTGAGCCCCAGCGTGGGCAGCAGGGGAGGGGGATTCTGCCCCTCTGCCCCCTCAGCCGAGACCCCACCTGCAGAGCTGCCCCAGCCCCGGGGCCAGCACAGGAAGGAGCTGGAGCTGCTGGGGCCAGGCCAGAGGAGGCTCCAGGATGGCAGAGGGATGGAGCAGCTCTGCTGGCAGGAAAGGCTGGGAGAGCTGGCATTGTTCAGCCTGGACAGGAGAAGCTTTGGGGTGACCTCAGTGTGGCCTTGCAGTGCCCGAAGGAGCTGCAGGAAAGATGGAGAGAGACACTTGTCAAGGGCTGGAGGGACAGGACACAGGGAATGGCTTCCCACTGCCAGAGGGCAGGGATGGATGGGCTGTTGGGAAGGAATTGTTCCCTGGGAGGGTGGGGAGGCCCTGGCACAGGGTGCCCAGAGAAGCTGTGGCTGCCCCTGGATCCCTGTGAGTGTCCAAGGCCAGGCTGGACACTGGGGCTTGGAGCAGCCTGGGACAGTGGAAGGTGTCCCTGCCCATGGGAGGGGGTGGGACTGGATGGGCTTTGAAGTCCCTTCCAACCCAAATCATTCCAAGATTCTGTAATAATTTACACGCAGAGATAAAAGCAGTATGACGTTCTCTGCAAGTTTCTTGGGCATAATTCAGGACAGACTTTCAAGTCCCGGTACTACTGTTACTTGAATTATTCTGAAATGATGATTCAGTAATATTTTCCATGCAGATTAGTAATTAATCAAACAAATTACAATGTAATAGTATTGATTCTCTTGATTATTTTCTACTTCTGTGGAAAAATCAGTTTCAGTGCTGTGCATTGCATTTACACATAATTTATCTAGCAGTGGTTCTGCTTCCAGAGAGCTTCCCAAGCAGAGATTTGTGGAGTAAGTTGTAAGAGCACATTCCCTTCCTGATCTGGCATTTCTCCTTGTAGGCTGAGGTGAGTTCTGTTCTGTCTTCCCCCCACCATGACTGCTGGCCGTTCACTACTGGAATAAATCTGACTATTGAACATTCCCCCCCATTATGGAAAAATCCTAAATTACACAACAGCATTGACTGCACAGTATGAAAGAAATGAGGATCATACATGGCACACTCAGATCTATTTGAAAGGCCACTGGAGTGGCCACAAGGCATTGTAAACTATGTTTTTTTCTTACTTTATTAATAAAAAAAAACCATCTTAAGTCCCACTGAAATGGGAGGTAGGTATCTGTGCTAACAGAATGCAGTTTATACCTAAGCACCTGTGCTCTCAAGTGGTGGCAGCAGATGGTGTCAGCAGTTTAAAAGCATTTAGGCAAATCCATGAGGCCACTTGTCCATAAGTAGATGCAAAATTACCTGGCAGGAGTGTGTCCTCCAGTGCCCGTGGTGCAGATCTGCTGGAGCAGTGCAGGGGGAGTGAACCACAGAGGGAGCCCAGGCTTGTGCTGTCCCAGATGCTGCTGGGGGAGGCAGGAGCCACTGCTGGGGCCTCCACTGGAATCCCTGGGGTTATGGGATGAACCCTTTCAGACCACTTTTGTCAAACAGGTTTGGTGTGGTTTTTTTTTTGTTTGGTTTTTTTTTTTTTTTCCTCCCTTTATCATTTTTTAATCAGGGTAGGAAATCTGTCTCCAGTGTCTTTGCCGTACTTCCACAGCTTGTTGGATCGTTCAGTTTTGCACCTTAGATGAATCTCATAACTTAAGAACAGATTTTAAATAGTAATTAATTAAGACTATATGCTACATAACTAAAATGGTGACAACTGAATTAATCTACTTTTGGCAAGCATGGAAGAAGAATCATCTGTTTATTTCTTAGGAAAATGGCTGAGATGCCATTTCTTGACAATGTAACTATGGACTTGCCAATTTTTAAGTATAAAGTTTTCCTGAAAAATCCTAAATGCATAAGTTACGTGCTTGTGAGAAGCTTTAAAGCCTTAAAAGAAGCTTGTTAAGCTATAGAAACATGCCTGAGTGTCACCTACTGCTTTGATTCCTCCTGTTTTTAAAATTAATAATTCAAACCTTACTATATATATATAAAATACATAATTATAGATCATCAGTATTGGCTATTCTTGATTACCATTTTGCTTGTCCTGAATTACCTCTCTTGCCTTCCAGGGATCTTGTGTTAGCTATTTAATACCTTTAATAAAATAATAAAGTTATAAAATGTAAAAAATAATCACCACCTCTTCAAAACTGTAAATACTCTAGAATCAGGCAGAATTGGAGCATAAAATATGAATTACAGAATCACGAAATTGTTTGGTTTGGAAGGCACCTTTGTTGGGATCCATGATGGATTTGAAATAGCAGATGCAAAGTGGTAGGCGTGGTTCATCTCAGAGAAATTCTGTCTGTGTTACGTGTCCTTGTATTTCTGTGTTGTAGGATCTGCCAAAGCATCTCTGCTTTCCTCAGGAAAACATAGCCATTTAATTGCCTTTTCAGCTTGGACTATTTGATGAAAGAAGGACAGGATCCAACTTAATTGGCTGCATGGTGTTGGAAGTAGTAAAAGTGTTAATAAAAAATCATCGCTGAAGTTGGTTGTGGGTCTTTGGGAGCACACGGGGAATGGGGACATTAAATCATGGGGGCAACCAACTGCAACTGCAAAGAGCTGGAGTGTAAATCAAGCCACTCTGCAGCCTCCTCCAACAAAGACAGGCTCAGTAACAACAGAAATCTGCTTTTTGAGGCTAGTTTGCACTTCTTTGTCTCGTCAGGGTCCATTCATGCTTTCCCTTGCTTGATGCCAATGCAGCCTACTTTGATTGCCTGAGAAAAGCAGGAGAGTTCTGGCAGTGGCGCTTGCTGGGTCATTCCTTGGCATGTGTCGCAGGCAGGGGAGGTTGTTCCATCTTCAGCGTCTGGATTTGGTGGGGTTTCTGTGTTTTGTCGCAAAGCTGGGGACACTTGACTCAGTTATACCAGTAGCGTGCCTCTGGTTGTGAATTAAGTCGGTGACGATAAATACATTATTTGTCCCAGGTCACAGAATCCCAGACTGGTTTGGGTTGGAAGGGACCAAGAAGCTCATCCCATTCCATCCCCTGATATGGGCAGGGACACCTTCCACTGTCCCAGGCTGCTCCAAGCTCCAGTGTCCAACCTGGCCTTGGACACTGCCAGGGATCCACGGACAGCCACAGCTTCTCTGGGCACCCTGTGCCAGGGCCTCCCCACCCTCACAGGGAACAATTCCTTCCCAAAATCCAGCATAATCCTAAGTCTGTAGGATGGAGAAGACCTGTACAATTATTGTGCTACCAACAGCTTTACTACTGTGATTTACACCTTCTATCAGGATTATAAAAGTTCCCTGTGTCATTACAGTTCCTTAACTGTTGTGCTTGCAACATAGTGATTCCATAGTAATAGAGATTCCATTGTAGTAATTCCATTATTAGAGGAAAATCCCTTTGACTTCAAGTTCCACATGTTTGAAATTCCATGTGTGCAGTTACTGTTCTGGTTGTGGGACTCAGGATCAGTCTGAAGAGAGAAATCATCCTGCCTTCTTTCTCAATGTGTAGTGTTGGGATTATATTAACAATTATTGATGTGTATGGAAATAAAGAATGAAAAAGAAGATAGACCATGAATTCAAGAACATCAATTACTTGTGGTATAATCTTAAGTGAAGAACTTTTACTTAAACCCAGCCGTTTGTTTCAGTAAATACGGTCAGAAATTGGGAGAAAGGGAAAAACTTGTATCCTCTTTAGTAATTGCATGACTGTTTCCTTTTCCTAAATGGAAGAGAT
Organism: Oxylabes madagascariensis; assembly: GCA_013400675.1. Taxonomy (NCBI): domain Eukaryota; kingdom Metazoa; phylum Chordata; class Aves; order Passeriformes; family Timaliidae; genus Oxylabes; species Oxylabes madagascariensis. The sequence goes on from VYZR01058223.1 coordinate 32,916, forward strand.
TATGGGGGACATGTTTTATTAATTCTGCCTTCTTTTTCTGACCTGGTGACTGAAGTTTTGAACACTGCTGAGAAAATGTCTGGAATCAATTGGCACTGGCTGTGGTGTTTGCAGGTAGGATCCTGCATGAAATTTTTGACACCCCTCTGTGAATTTATTTTTGCAAAGCAACATCATGCAAACCAGGTTGAGAAAGAGGCAGTTTCAGGCACAAATACCCTGCACTATCATCAATGGAGAGACCATAAATGTTGTGATGGATGCTTGAAGGCAGTTTAATGTAGCACTGGAGAAAATAGAAGCCATTACCTCTGGAAGAGCTCCAGTTATGACAGAGAAAATAAATGGTGCTGTTACAAGAGATGTACTGACAACAAAATTCCTGCTGGCTGGGGAGGAGAGCAGCAGAGCACGGTATAGAAACCTACAGACAATTACCCGTTATCTGAAGTAATGTTTATTTTTGGTTTAAATCCGACATGGAGACTGCTTGATAAAATGACTTAATCCAATCTGACGGGAAGTTTAGTCTTAATTATACTTATGCTTGGGAACTGCCCCGTCTTTGCCACTGCTCAGATCAGTGTTGTGAAATTTCCCTGCTCGGCATCTGTATTGTGGAGGGCTGTACCTGCACAGGCAATGAACACAGCTGTGCTCCCAGTGCTCACTCAAACCCAGTCTGGGCTGGCATTCCTGAACAAACCAGGTTCAGGACAAGGGGGAGCAGCTTCCCACTGCCAGAGGGCAGGGATGAACGGGATATTGGGAAGGAATTGTTCCCTGGGAGGGTGGGGAGGCCCTGGCACAGGGTGCCCAGAGAAGCTGTGGCTGCCCCTGGATCCCTGGCAGTGTCCAAGGCCAGGCTGGACATTGGGGGTTTGAAGCAGCCTGAAATAGTGGAAGGCGTCCCTGCCCATGGCAGGGGTGAGACTGGATGGGCTTTAAGGTCCCTTCCAATCCAAATCATTCCAGGACTCTGTGATACATTTTCAGTCTACCCCATGGAACATTTTGTGTCTTTCATCCATCTCTCTCTCCCAGTTTTTTTTAATGGGAGGAGTTGAGGCAACGGCTACAGCAGCAGGCACAGAACATCCTCACACATCTTTCCTGCATCACCTAGGAGAGATGTCTTTCTACAGAAAATAAATGATGCAACATTTTGAGCTTTCAAATTCAGCAGAGCTGGTGCCTGCCTGTGAAAATATTCCTTCCCCATCTCAGCTGGGTCAGACTCAGAGGGATATGCAGATGTGTGATGGATTGCAGTGTGTGGTGCTGAACAGGCGCTGCTGTAATTCAGCCTCATAGCTAGATAGATCCAAAATCATAGACAGATCCAAGAAAATAATGCTGTTGATTTCAAATAAACTGTGGGTCAGAGTATTACTCCCCAGAAGAGTTGTGGGCAACCTGCAGATGGGTTCTTGCAGTACAACGCCAGCGACTGCTTATGGGAATTGACTTGAAACTCTCACACTGCTCTGGTGCATGACTGACTGGAAAAAGATTAGTTGTAAACAAGAAGTGGGATGATTCTTATATATTGTTTGTACTGTTTAGATTTTTTTCCTTCATGAAGTCCCAGTAGGACTTTGTATTTTTGGTGTAACTGGCACTGGACCAGCCTAGATGAAGGGTAGAATTGCTGCCCTAATATGTTGCTCAGGGTACATTTCAGTGCATATGGAGTGTCATCATTCTGCCAGGTAAGTGTGGCAGGCAGTGAACTAATGCTAATGAAGCTGATGCAGCACAAACTTTCATTCATTTTCACCTTTCTGACAGTGTTTGAGAAGAACTTGGGGTTCATCCCATTGCAGACACCCCACCCTCTCTCAGGGCAGGCTGCCTCCTGGGCAGGCTGGAGGTCTGGCAGTGAGAGGCTCTGTAGCCCATTACCAATTCTAAAATCATCCAGGGCTTTGATAACTCCTGCATTTTTTATTGGCAGCATCCCCATGCTTCCTCCTCAGAGCTGCTGTGTCAGTGGTTTAACCTTGAGTGTACATCAGAGCCTCAGAGGATGCCACTGTGTACAGGATTTGGAATGTAGCATTTGACTGAATCAGACCTGATGCTCTCAGAGTGTTTTCCCTGATGCTCCACAAGCTTCTCGTCCCCACCTCAGCCTTTTTGCTTTTTAAAAGCTGCTCCTTAATGGCTCTTGGCTCAGGATTTCTTTTGGTCTCTTTTGTGGTTTTCCTGTCAGTGTGTGACACATTCCTGTCTTTTGAGTAGCATGGAATTCCTGCGTTTGGGAATGTTTTCAGTGTCACTGTGTTGTACTGTTGTAAGAAGAGGAAAGACTAAAAGAAGAAAGATGTAGAATGCAAAGGTAATAAACTATTTAAAAAAATCAAGTCTGGCCTCCCTGTGCCACTCACTGGTGGTTTGCTGAAGCAAGAAGTGCAGGGCAAAATCAAATACTGGGGGTCAGGATGGTTGGGAATAACTTCAGGCTGGATATTCAGCTTTTGGAATTATCTTCATGCCTTGTTCAGAGAGCTAAGTCACGTAAACCCAGGTTACTTCTCTCTTCTTTCTCTCTTCTGGGAGTCTGTGCTGCCTCTTACACTCATCTGTGTAAGGGAACTTGCTGAAATTTTTTGCACAATTTACTTTCTTTTTTTTTTTTTTCTTTACATAATAGTTTTGTAAATGTTATTAACTGTATACTTTTTTTTGCTGTCTTCAAGGTATACCATTGGGACAATCCATGTATTTTCTGCAATTATTTGGAGGTCTAAATTAATTTGAGCAGATAATGAAAAGGGAGTTTTAATTCAAAATACTACTCTTTCTCAAAGAAAAACTGTATCAATTCACTTTTGACGACAGCAGATGGTAGCATTCTTATGCAAGTTATCTGTTTGCAGTGTGAAACAAAGCTTTCTGAACACCCTTTTTTTGTATATTCTGAGGCTTCTGGGAGATTTTTAAAGTTCTGTTAAACATGAAGGGGTTGATCCTTGTGAGAACATATTCAGCATCAGAACCAAGTGGAAGTTAAAGTCACGTTGAGAGCAGTTCCTTCTCCCTTCTTGCTGCCTCTCCAAATGGAACCATGTATATTTCCCAACACCAGCCTGAGAAGATAGCAGGACTTTGGGTCGTGGAAGACCTTTTTTTCCTGAGAGGAATGAGTTTTATGTGTTACATTTGCTCAGACTGTGGTTTACACAGTAGTAGCTTTGCCTCTCCTCATCCAGTTAATGCCAATACAGTAACTTGAGTTACTTTCGCAAACCATTACATTTTAACTAAAATAGTGGCATTGCCTCATTGCCTAGTTGCTGGTCTTACTTCCCCTTCACCAGAGGGGAATGTAGATTCTTGATGTGTAATACATACAGTATGTATTAATTTGTCATGACTGTGATTTTAAGAGCAATGTGAGTTAAGATTCTGAAGTGAGAAAAGTTGCATCAGGGGCTGATTGCACCCTTCCTTGTCTTTTCCAAATGCACATGATGAGTTTTCTATTTTTCCCTTGTATGACAAAGCAAATTCTATTCCCTCTCAGGAGCACCCCATCCTTGGACAGCCTTTCTTTGTCCTGCACCCCTGTCGAACCAATGAATTCATCTCTGCTGTGCTGGGTGGCTCACAGGAACACCACAGGTGAGCGGCACTGCTGGGCCTTGCAAAGCTTTATGCAATGCAGTTAAAGTCAGTCAGCTGCAGAGTGGAAATGCCCAAAGCTACTTCCTTGGTCCAAGCAGAGTAAGATTTCTGTATTTTCACTTCAGGTCTGAAAATTAAAATATATTTGTGGTACGAGAAATGAAGGAATAGCCCCATCTGAAGTTGTTTTGTGACTGTTGAGTCTGTCTGCAATTCAAAAAAAGCTGGGATGACACATTTATGGTGCTTTTTTTGTGTTTTTTTTTCCCCCCTAGACATACAAATTACATCATACTGTGGCTCAGTACAGTAGGCCCTGTTGTGGGCCTGAATCTGCCTTTGAGTTATGCAAAACTGGCACCTGAGCAGAGCACAGATGCTGATTTGGCTGAAAGGTAAGAAAAAAGGAAGTCATCCTTTCCTCTCCCATCCTCCTGTTCCAAAGATCAGATGGATAAATGGCAGAACCATTACCTCCTCCTTTGAAGCTCTTGGTTCAGTTAATTTAGGACTCACTTTTCAGTGCTTTGCTTACCTGCCTGCCTTGTTGCCTTACTTGCTTTGCAATGAAAATTTGTGCAGAGAGAGAGGTGCTTGGCCCATTGCTGACACCCTTCATGAATCCAGAGGGTCCCTGATGTCCTGGGGTCTCTCTCAGGAGAAGTGTTTTATACTGGTTCCCCCAGCACAGGGTTGGGGGTCTGGCATAACTGCTGCAAGGATTTTAATTTAACTCCTTTTTTTGTGTTTGCTGTCGCCTCTCCAGAGCCCTGAGCTGAAGGACTGGGAGTGGTTAGACTGTGATAAAGCTGCTGCAGACTTCCCTAGGGATGAAGCTGAAGAGTCCTTCCTGGCTGGTCAGCCATGCCAGAGCAGAAATGATTGTTCATGGCTCTTTCTCTGGCCAGAACTCACCACTGATGATGGGAATTGGCTGCAGCTGAGAGGACACTTCCCCAGACCTGACCTCCCTTGGGACTGACCTCTCTTGAAGTCACTCATCTCCTGCCTCCTGTGCTTGTGCCCTTAGTGAGGCTGCACACAGATGCACAAGCCAGAGCCTAATTGCTGGATCTACTGAACTTACCTCTAGAAAATTTGCACCATCTGTGGGGCTGAAAAGGCAATGTAAACAGAAAAATGCTCAGGGATGTGGTGTGAGCTTGTGGCAGTCAGGGTATGGGCTGAGACTGCTTCACCTGGGAGCCACCTTCTCCACCAGAGCCTGGTGAGGGACCAGCCCGTGTTCCCCAATACACAGAACATCCTCATCCTGGGAATATCACACCTCAGGGAGCAAACGGGGTTGGGACTGTCACAAACAGAGCTCTTGGAGCCTGTGTCGAATAAGTGCGTCCAGCTCTGGAGCTCAGGTGCCTGGAGCAGCTGTGTGGAAACATCTGGCTCTGCCGTGCTCTGCTGCTTCCAGGGAAACTCTCCATGCCCCCTGGGAGCTGCTGTTGTTCCCAATTAGTGTTTCTCGTTGTAGTTGTGGTTGTTCACAGGTTTGCTCCCTACCCTGCACTGCTTCAGCAGCCTCCCCTGACAGCTGTTGGTTTTTGGGGAATTGCCTGGTGGTGCTGCCACTGAGAACCAGATGATGAGGAAGTTCCCTACCAACCATCCTGGCTTCTCTCCCAATCCCATTTTATTTGCAGTGTAAAACAAAGTCTGAGCAGCTGACATTAAAACACAGATTTTACTTTGTAATTTAGCAATTGTCACTTGCACACAGAGTCTGGTGTGTGCCACATCAGAGCAGGGAGTGTGAAATGCATCCAGATTGTTTTTTCAGATTATGTTTTTAACTTCCATTAATTGTCATTGGTGGATATGGAATACAGAGTGCAGTCCTTCAGATTCCATTGGTGTGGATTTTTTTTGCCAGCCATTTGGAATTAATAATGAAAGTACAACATTTATTTTGTTCTGCATCATAACAACCTGAAAAGCTTTTTTTCCCATGTAAGATTTACAAAATATGGCCTGCAGCTACATGGATTTTTTTAACACTTTTGGTGACACATGCTTGATAATTGCATCCACAGCCCATTTTTAAAATTTAAATGAGACTTAGACAGGAGGAAGAACCAACAAAAAGAGGTAACAGCAGGTTTAAGAACTGTTAAATGTTCACCCCTGCTCTGTGATCTTCACTTGTGATACCCTGGAACAGAAGAATAGAAGCACTCAGCCTTCAAAATGTGGAATTTATATGTAAAGGAAAATAAATATCTTTATTTTACATGGAAAAAGTCTCAATGCCCATTGCCTTCTACCTTAGTTTACCATTTGCAAACAAAAAAGGGAATTATTTGACCAGGGCATTACACATTGTACTGGACTCAAACAATGAAGTGACAGTGCAGTGTCTCATCAGTATCAATGTTTCCCTGAAATTTACCTGGAAAACCAAAATTCAGCTCTGTTAGTACAAATACATGGAGGTTAGATAGAGAAACAAATACAGGCTAACAAAAATATTTGGGACCAAGGAGATAAATAAGCCTGTTTGGATATCTCCTTTTTAATGGCTGGGTGGGATGTAGGCACCCAATTTCCTGTTTACATTTATGCCTTAATGACTTAGGATATCTTAACCGAACTTTTATGTATGAAAATTATATATATATTTTAATCAAGTGAATTGTGGGACTGTTTTCTGATTTTATGTTGTGATTGATTATTTAGTGAAAATATTGAAGATCCTTGAACCTGAGCTTGGGTTTTGTCTACGTGCATTGTCTGAACTCTTGCATCCTACCAAGGACAAAATTTCTATTTTAGATTTGTAAATTTGCTCAGTTGTTCATTTTTGCTAACCTGAGAAGACACATCAAGGGAGGTTCTTTACTTCTGGGGACTTCTTGTAAGAGAGAACAGTCTCATCCTGGCCTCAATTGCCAGAATCATCAAGAGAAATTAATTTTATGTGTTCACCTAAGCCAAAAAATGTGTTTTTCTGCGGAATGCAGTTAGTAGCCACATAATCCCTCATTTGTGTCAGCATGACCAGGTAAGAATTTAACCCCCTGCCAGGAGATTTGACGTTTCCTGGCTTTGGTTACTAACAGGAACATTTCTTTCCATGCAGGAAATGTGGAGCTATGTAATTACAGCTAAATACAGTCAAGTAATCAGTATCAATTCTTGCTGCAACTCCATGAATTTCAGCAAAACTTTCTCAATAACTTTCCCCCAAGCCCCCTTCACTATGATGCTAGGTTTCATGAGTCTGTTTGGACATCTGTATTTATATTGCACACATATAAATTCAGTTCCAGCACAAAGGAAGGACGATTGCTCTTCCCTCTGAATTGTGAAGTTACAATTATTTCCTCAAAAATACTCTCTTCTAGAGAACAGCGTGTGTATGGGTATTTATACCTATTTTTAGTAACATGTAGGCTTTTAAAAGTGTTTCAAGGAATTTAGTGCATTTCTTAGCAATAAATTCTTACTACCTAGAATAAAAAAAAAATGCCTGAAGCTGAGAGCTGCAAAAGTAACCCTGTATTGAGTGCTCAGGATTAGGAAGATGTCACACAGGTTGTTATCTCTCGGATTTCATTAAAATCTTAAAAAACCTTGCACCAGGAGGAAGCTTTCAGTTCCCACTTGAGAGCTTGTCACCTCCTGAAGACAAATTCACCTTAAGGTGAGAGGGGATTTCACTGCTGTGTTTGAACATAGAATGGAATTACAGAGCACCCTCTTAACATCTTCCTCAAGTGTGTTACGAAACATCTCTTATCGCAGCGTTATTATTCAGTCAGGTATTGCTGGTGTCAGATGGTTGGCCAACTGCTTTAATAAGTGAAAATATTAATTAGTTTTGGTGATGAAGTGGAAAACACGGCCAGCTGTGGAGTCTCCTCTGTTTTGGAGGATTTGGGGTTATATAACATGGGTTATTATATTATTATAATATATATATATTATATATAACATATATAGTAACCTATATAACATACATAATATTTATTAGGCTTAAAACCCCTCTAGTAGCAATTTGGTGATGTTTGGCTCAGCTCATCTTTCTCTGAGTTCTTTCTGCAGTGTCCAGGCAACATGAATTATTTCTGGGCACTGACACAATTACAGAATCACAGGATGGTTGGAGTGGGAAGGGACGAAGAGCCCATCCAGTGCCATCCGCTGGCAGGGACACCTTCCTCTATCCCAGGCTGCTCCAAGCCCCAATGTCCAACCTGGCCTTGGACACTGCCAGGGATCCAGGGGCAGCCACAGCTTCTCTGGGCACCCTGTGCCAGGGCCTCCCCACCCTCCCAGGGAACAATTCCTTCCCAACAGCCCATCCATCCCTGCCCTCTGGCACTGGGAAGCCATTCCCTGTGTCCTGTCCCTCCAGCCCTTGACAAGTGTCTCTCTCCATCTTTCCTGCAGCTCCTTCGGGCACTGCAAGGCCACACTGAGGTCACCCCAGAGCTTCTCCTGTCCAGGCTGAGCAATGCCAGCTCTCCCAGCCTTTCCTGCCAGCAGAGCTGCTCCATCCCTCTGCCATCCTGGAGCCTCCTCTGGCCTGGCCCCAGCAGCTCCAGCTCCTTCCTGTGCTGGCCCCGGGGCTGGGGCAGCTCTGCAGGTGGGGTCTCGGCTGAGGGGGCAGAGGGGCAGAATCCCCCTCCCCTGCTGCCCACGCTGGGGCTCAGCCCAGCACAGGGGGTTTGGGGACCCAGCTCTGCCCCACAGCACCCCCAGGGCTCCTCCAGGGCTGCTCCCTCTGCTCAGCCCCAGCCTGGATCCAGCCCGGGGCTGCTCTCCTGCCTCACCGGAGCCCCCGTTCGCCCGAAATTCCCCGTTTCCTTTGTCAGACCCCACAGCTCTTGGCTCGAGCATTTCCGCTATCGCCCTCCCCGCTCCTGACGCGCCACCTGGCGGCGACACGGCCTCACGACAGCGCCCCTGAATCTTCCTCCTCTGGAATGTGGAGATTCAGAACTGCGTGGGGGGACAGTCCCCTTCCCTGCTGCCTCCCGCAGGAGTTTGACTACACTAACTCGGGAGAGAGTCTCTACGTATGCTTTGATTCCTTTCCCATTTACTTAACAATTACTGAATTTTCACATGAATTCCTATATAAATGAATTATTTGTATCAGAGCCTTTTTCCCACCACGGAGACCAACTGCAGTTCTAACAAGGGAATTGTTTACTCTGACTTCAGCCAAATAAAATGTTTGGAGGTTTTGCTGCATTAAGAAACTCATTAACTATGCATTTTTATCTGGCTAAGCAGGTAAAAATTCAGACACCCAAGTCAGTGCACAGTGCTAGTGGTACTACAACAGGTATCTTCAAATTGGGCGGCCTTCCCCAAAATAACCAGGTAATTTGTACTCTACAGAGGTGAAACTCTCTGGGTTGGGTAGATGGTTTGATCACCCTTCAGGGCCCAAACGCGTGAGTTCTGTGCCTGTGCTCCCAGCTGAGACCGTAAGTGCTGCCACTAACACCATTCGCTGCACTTCCAGTGACCATTTTTGATGTGAGGAAGGATCTTTTCTAAAATTATGCTTTAAAACTCCTGCAATTTCTCAACCCCTGAGGGGATATTTGGTTCCTGATTAGTAGTCCCAAATGAACATTTGAGTTTGGGCTTTTTCTTTTGCCAGATCTAGGGAAAAAATTTAATTTCAGTTTCTGTGGGAAGATTTTTGTGATCTCCTCCTTCAGCAACCCCTGAAAAAGAAGCACAGAACTCCTTTTAAACCAAAGATTTTATTGGTGTTCTTGTCAGTCTGGCGAGGATTTACGACCTGGGTCTCTCCTTCTTGCCCTTGTAGAGGGCCAGCAGGGACACGTTGGCCACCTTGACCACCTTGAAGCGCACGCCCGGGATGTCCCCCACGGCGTGGCCCTTGCGCCCAAAGCCGGCCACCAGCACCTCGTCGTTCTCCTGTGACAGGGACAGGGTGTGAGCACCAAACCCAGCACTGAACGCCTCCCACAGGAGCTGCACCCGCCCTGCCCCAGCACAGCCTGGCAACACAGAAGGTGTTCGACCAAAACGCCTGAAACCCAACCCATTAACAGATTCAATCAGCGCTAATGCAATGAATCTGTCTTTCACACCTTTTCCTCACAACGTTTTAGGTTTCTTGGCAATTACCTCGATGAAGTTCAAGCAGCCATCGTTGGGGACAAAAGCTGTGATTTTTTTGCCGTTCTTAATGAGCTGGACCCTGACACATTTCCTGATGGCAGAGTTGGGCTGCTTGGCTTCTACCCCCCTGTAAGGGAAACCAACCAGCAAAGAAATCAGTGTGGTGGACCAGGAGGGGCATTAATTAACACAAAATTAACCTTTTTGTTTTGTATTCAGTATAAATTTTATCTGCATTTTAACATCTGTGAGCTGTTTAGAAGTATTAATACTCAACTGATGTTACATAATATATATTAATCTCGATTTATGTATGAATCCATAAAATACCATGTCCTAAGCCAAACAAACTTAAAATGACCTCCAGACTAATTCAGCAGAATTCTAAAAAAACCTCGAATCAATCGGTATCACAGGAAGTGCCCCAAAACCAGAGCCCTGGCAGCATCCCAGTGAAACTTATAAATATTTAGAGGGGGGAAAAAGGCAGAAATAAGCGGAATCTTTGACACATGACACACAAACACAATTTTCTTTCCATTTGAGCCCAAAATCCTGATTATCCTCTACGCAAAAAAAAAAAAAAATCCTGCTTTTTCTCTTAACTGAAGTTCTCTATTCTTACGTTTTAAAGACAATTATTTCATTAATTCTTGCCTAAAATCCCATTTTTCCTAATTTTTCAAAAAACCCCCACGTTTCTCATTTTGCTGTCATATGTGCCAACCCCCTTCCCTATTTTTTAAACTGATATTTTGCCTAAGATTTTTATTCCCCCCCCTTCTTTAGATTTTTTTTTTCTCTCTCCAGTTCCTGGGAGAGGGAAAAGACCACTCCAAATCCCCATTTTTCTCCATCCTTAGTGGGACCTGCATCCCTGGGACGCCCATTCCAACCGGGAGGAGCACCCACACTTTCTCCAGGACGATGCCCTTGGCGTGGGAAGCGCCCCCGAAGGGGTTGGCCTTCAGCGCCGTGCCCAGGTGCGCCTTCTTATACTGCTTGTCGTGCCACTTCTGGTCCCGGCGGTGGCTGCGCAGCTTTCGAGCGGTGCGGAGGCCTCGGCACTTCCCTGCAAGGCGAGACAGGGCCGGCGTGAGGAGGGGAAGGAGCCATGAGAGGAAGGCGGCGTGAGGCCATGGCGGGCATGCGGCGGGTAATGGCGGCCGCCGCCCCACGGCCTGCAGCGCTGCCTGCAGCGCTGCCCGCAACGCACCGAGCCGAGCCGGCTGCAGGCGGGCGGGCAGCGCCTGCGGTGCGCCGCGGGCACCGCCGGGGATCCCGCAGCCCCGGCCCCACTCCCGGCCCCGGCCCGGCGCAGCGCTCACCCATCTTCTCCGCGCGGCTGCCGAGCGAGAAAAGAGGGAGGCGGCTCCGCGCCCGCCGCCTATAGCCGCGCCCGACAGGACCCGCGCGGGCTGCCCTCGCCGCGCCTGACCCAAATACCGACCGGCACCGCGAGGGGCGGCTCGGCGAGCAGAGAGGCCTCTCTCTGGTTCCGTCGCGGCAGGGCGGTGCAGCCAGGACCCCCCGCCCGTGGGCTGAGGGTTCGAGTCCCGATGCGTCCGGTTCGTGTCCCCGCCGTGTCGGGTTCGTTCTGGCCGCACAGAGAATTGGGAAAGAAAATTTTGGAACCAGAGCTGGACATAGAAAACCGACATTGATTTATTACTGCACCGCGTGCGTGGGCGTGTCTCTCTTGTCACCCACACCGAGGTGCTCACTTTCCTAGATTATATACAGTTTGTTACATGAGTGTGTTTTTACATTCCACAAACTTTACACCTCTTTCCAAAAAGCCTTCTGCACACGGTAATCAGTGTCACCGCCCTTACTAGACGTGCACACACGTGCCTTGTCCTTTTCACCCTCACCTGGCCACAGGGACCGGGTGATGTGCAGGGATGAGCCCAAGTCCGGCATGGCTGTGCCTGGTGAGCTTTGCCGTCAAACCCCGCTGCCCAACCCGTGCAGAGGAGCTCGTGGTTATTACTGGTGTGCAGAACTGCCGGTGAAAGACCACCTGATTGTTATTACTCACAGGTAAAACCACAGGTTTTGGGTTTTTTTGTGGGGGCCCTTATTTCCACAGAGGCCTTTTGGCATCCCTGGAATGGAGGGTGGAAGTCCCGGAGGTCGTGGGTTCAAGTCCTGCAGAATATTTGGGCTGGGCAAGGACTGGGCTCAGGGCCTGGTGGGGCTTGAACCAGGATTTCTGCCTGGAATGAGCCTGTACTGAGCTGGGATTTGGCTCTTCCCCCAGGGAAGAAGCAACAGGATGAGAGAAAATGGCCTAAAGTTGCAGCAGGAAAGGTTCAGGTTGGATATTGGGAGAATTCCTTCCTGGAAAGGGCTGTCCAGCCCTGGCACAGCTGCCCAGGACAGGAATACGGTCCCCATCCCTGGGCGGGGTCAAAAAGCCATGTTGGGGACATGGGTGAGAGTGGCATTGTCCATACTGTGAGATGGTTGGACTGACTGGTTTTATGGGTCTTTTCCAACCTCAGGGGCTCTGTCATTCTTGCTTGCAGCTTTTCATGGAATCATGGAATGGTTTGAGTTGGAAGGGACCTTGAATCACATCCAGTGCCACCCCTGCCATGGAGAGGGACACCTTCCATTGTCCCAGGTTGCTTCAAGCCTTGTCCAGCCTGGCCTGGGACACTTGCAGGGGTCCAGGGGCATTGTGACTTTAATTTCTGTACTGCCCCTGAGCAGATCTGCACCGAGCAAAGTCCTGTAACAAGGACAAGCTTGTGTTTCTCATTTTTGAAAGCTGCTTCAGTCCACACTGCCAGACTGCATTCATCCAAATCATGAATGTTCTTTTCCCTTTTGGGAATGACTCTGAAGAGGCAGTAATTAGATGTAAACACATCTTTTTTAACACTGCCTGTGCTCATGGCTTAAGTGGAAAATACATATTTTGTGTGTTTATGTAGGGTTTTACATTCAATCCTCATAGAACAACTAATAAATTTTTTAAAATATTATAAAAATCCAACCTCCTCCTGCAAAAGAAACCCCGAGCAATCCCAAACAAAACCTTAAACCCCATCAACACTTTGAGGAGAAAACATAACTGTTATGAAAGACAGCTATTGAAGATGTACTTCCAATGTTGGAACACAGTTGTTGTTTGGTAATTGCAAAACCATTTTGTCTTTGTGAAAATGTTGCAGCTTTGCTTTACAAAGTTAGGAATATTAGGAATACTTAAAAGCTGACTAGGAAGGCAATTGGTGAATATAACATAAATATACCATAGCAAACTGGCATTTATTGGACAAATATTCATTCAGAGGTCAAGATCTGGGAAAGAGATGGTTTGCCATGAAGCTACTATGGGGTTTGCTCTTTCTTTTTAAACTACAGCAGGACTTTGGGATGCTTCTGTTAAGACAGATTTTCTTCTTTTCACCACATTCTTCAAAATTAGTGCTGTGTTTTTTTTTTTTTTTTTTAATCTGATATTTCATGTATTAACCCCAGATTGCAGCTAAACACCACACAGCCTCTTCCTCATTCCTGTCCCTCTCCTGCAGGGGAATTGTACTGAAAATGGGTTCAGATAAGATATTCAGATAACTGAAATAAAGGCAGTAGTAATAGTTAAAAACATATGTCTAATTTAATTGAGACAACAAATAAGAATAAAGTCAATTAAGGCTAATGAGTGAGATGTGTGCAGGTACAGGTGGCCTCAAGAAGTGTCGCTGGAAGGTATCCCATGGCAGGGGATTGGAGCAAGATGACCATCAGTGTCCAAGCCAAACCATTCTGTGATTCTGGGACCTGCAGAGACTCGGAGAATCCATCATTTTTGCAGAACTTCCCTCCTGGGCACAGCCCTCAGGGCAATGTGGACAACTGTTCTCTTTGGAGAGTACTGTGAGATAAGTGCTTCTAAAATTAAATGTCTCGGTTGGCCAAGCAGACAAATCCATCCAAAATCCCACCACTTATCCTGAAACTCCCACTATAATCTGATCTCTGATGCCTGGCACCCCGCGGTGCTGCACAACCAAGGACAGCTGGGTTGTGACACACACTGGGATTTTTGTGGGGTATTTTTGGGGTAGTTTCCCCCCCAGCCCTTCCCTGAAGGTGGAGGAAGGCCTGGAGTCTGCATGGGGGCTTCTCAGGGATGGGATCCTTTGAGGATGCAGGACCCAAAAAGATAATCCTGGAATCCCAGACTATTTTGAGTTGGATGAAACCCTAAAGCCCACCCTAATGCCACCCCCTGCCATGGCAGGGACACTTTCCACTGTCCCAGGCTGCTCCAAGCCCCAGTGTCCAGCCTGGCCCTGGACACTGCCAGGGATCCAGGGGCAGCGACAGCTTCTCTGGGCACCCTGTGCCAGGGCCTGCCCACCCTCCCAGGGAAGCAGAAGAGTTGTAAAAGGATTAATTTTTGGATCCTATCCCAGAAGGATGCAGAAGGGTTTTTTGGTCCGGTTAGTTTCCCAGAGGGAGGATTGTGTTGGGACTGAGACAAGATTTTTGTATATTTCAAGGCTGGTTTTCTGTTCCTGCCTCCGTAGCATTGTCAGTACACTGTGAATCAGAGCAACAATGATATATTAGATTAAAAAAGGTGATGTGTTCAGTGCTGATACCTGTAAAGTGGCTGACACCTTACACTTTGGTTGATTCAGGAAGCTTCGTGGTGACCTGATATGGCACTGGGAGATGACTGCAAACAGCTGGAAATGATTTGTGCTGTCTGTGCCCAAGGAGATGCAGCCACAGGGATGAATTATCCATCTTTGTGGCATGCAAACCCAGCCTGTGCACAATTGCTGCAGCACAGCTGTCATCCCAGGGTCTCCATGAGTGTCTGTCTGGTCACTCTGTGGACAGGGCGTGGCTGGACAGCGGTGAAACACTGGGGGTGGGCAGGTGTCGTGTCTAACCTGTCACTCTCTGGCTGCTTCACAGCCCTGACAGAACTGTGAGCTTTTGCATTGACTTGAATGGAATATAATTACCTTTCATGCAAGGTAGATTAAAAAAAAAAAAAAAAGAACAATAAGAGCTGTAGTTCCTCCTTCCTGGGGATGGGAATGTCTGTGCTGCCTCAGTAGGAGATGGGGAACAGACAAGTGGCACCTTGCTGCCTGCTCATCAGAGGAGGAGTGCTGCATCAGGAGTAACCACAACCAGCACCTCATCTCCAAACAGGAGGGGGGAAAAGATGATAAACAGACGTTTTAACCCTTTTACTTGGAATGCTGGACACTTTCAGCCTAGCATAGCCCATCTTGCAGGCTGCAAACAACAGGAGGAGAGGGAACGGCCTCAGGCTGGGCCGGGGAGGCTCAGGTTGGATATCAACAGGAAAAAAGGAATCACAAGAGCTCCCCTAACCATGCCCTTGTCGGAACTGCGGCATGCAAGGCTCTATTCAAAATTTCTTACAAAGCCCAGTAATTCAGAGATGCTGATTTTGTTATCATTCTTCACCAGAATGAGGATCTAATTTCTTCTCAGGTACCAAATGTATTTGTTTATGCTTGAACCTCATAAAAAAGCAGCATTTTTAAGAAATGTTGAATTGTTGTTATTATCAGCAAGAGTCAAGGGGCAAGAAAAGGCTTTTATTCTTTGCTTCACGAATATTTCAGTTGATTGCTGATTTACTATCAGTACCCCTAGCATTAATATATAGTGAGATAGGATATTTTCACTGATTTATTCTGGTTTAATCTATGCTGGCAGTTTGGTGTTAGGTGTTTCCTGTGTTGTCTGCAAACTCCTCATTTTTTTTGGATCAAATTTGCAATATTTTTTCTGTGAAATGGTGGTCCAAGAAAGCAGGTATTGATAAATTGATAAATAGAAATACTGGGAGTGGAAATGCAGGTAAAGGTGCACTCAGTTGTCACATCATCTGAGGTTCAGTCTGTGCTGACTTTACCTGTGGCCTGCCATGTGTTGTTTATGCTACTTTCTTTCACTTTCTCTGCCCTCAAAGGACACATTTTTTCTTCTTTTGGGCACTACTGGTTTGTATTTCAGAGTTTTTATTTCTTAGCTTTTACTCACAAGTGGATGAGGAATGCTTGGGAAATGGATGCATGTGGATGAAATCTCAAGGCACCAGCAGAAAGCCTCTCTGTGCCTTTCCCTCCATTTATTTAGGAGCCAGGAGTGCTGAGGCATTGAACAGTGACATTAGTGACCTCACAGTGTTTAGAAAAGTGTGTGATGCTCCCGTTCCTTCCCAGGGCTGCTTAAATTTTTTTAACTGAGCCATGTGTCCGTTCTGGTGTAATTGCTCTAACTTTAGCAATATGCATTGCTTGTGCTTCTCAGAAAATTTAGGGGTTATCTTCAAGTGGGTTTTGCTTAATCCTACGTTCCCTCATCTCATTTTTCAATCTGGGATTCTCATATAAGTATCTTTACTCCTCCTTAAATTGGATAGAAGCCACTTGACTGAGGACAAGCTGTTGGGAGATTTCTCAGATGAGCAGATACCCTCTGCATCCCAGAAGGAGAAATGAATTAACATGACAAATCCTTTTTAATGATTACAATGCTAAAGCCCCAATCCCTCTCTAATATCTGGAATGCAACAGGCAGGAGCTCCTAATCAGCAAAGTGAAGCTTCACTGATGGTGCCATCAGCAGGTAGCAGGACAGGACTGGGTGTCTGATGCCTACAGATTGGTGTATGGCTGTGTCCTGCCTGATATTTAAGGGTTTTGGAACTAGAGGATATCTAAGGTCCCTTCTAGCCCAAAACATTTTCTGATTCTTAGGGGTACCACTGTGTCTGATCCACAAATCTCTTGAGGATGACCCAGAGCCAACCCCCTGTAGTAACTGTGACGTGTGGGGGCTTTGGTGTCTTGATCTGGCAGCCCAGAAACACAAACACTGCAATTCTGTGGGCATTTCATAGCTGTGGCCTGGCCTAGAGCTTCCCACTGCCAGAGGGCAGGGATAGATGGGATACTGGGAATTGTTCCCTGGGAGGGTGGGGAGGCCCTGGCACAGGGTGCCCAGAGAAGCTGTGGCTGCCCCTGGATCCCTGGCGGTGTCCAAGGCCAGGCTGGATATTGGGGCTTAGAGCAGCCTGGGACAGTGGAAGGTGTCCCTGCCCATGGCAGGGGGTGAGACTGGATGGGCTTTAAGGTCCCTTCCAACCCAAACCACTCAGTAATTTTAGAATTCAAAGTACCAAAACAATTGATCCAGAAAGCTGGACACACACAAACTGAATTAGTGCTGAAGAAAGGAAACTGCTTCCAAATATTTGGCTCCAAAGCTTTCAAGGTCTTGCTCTCACATCAGTTTAAGTTGAGATATTTAACATCTATCTATCTATCTATCTATCTATCTATCTATCTATCTATCTATCTATCTATCTCATCTGTATAATATATATATGACATAAGATATTATAAGACTTTAGAATGCAATTCTTTCTGTGAACAGAGGGAGAAGTTCCAGAACTGCTTGTAAACATCACCCTCACCTCCCTTTAAGGTTAGGGCTAAGTACAGATGAGAAGTGAACCTCAGTGTGATTTTAGAGCCCCTCTGATCCTATTCCTTTTTCCCGCTTAGCAAGCAGATCTCTCCCGGGTACAGTCTCCCCAGACCGAGTGATCAGGAGGTATTTGGGAGGTGCGAGGGCCACGCGGAGGGCGGTGTTGGTGGGGCTGGAGCGGGGATGGGGCGAGGTTGGGGCGGGGTGGAGAGGGGATGGAGCGGGGATGCAGCGGGGAAGCAGCGGGAGGGAGAGGCGGCTCCGCCCGCAGCCGCCGCCCCCGCTGCTGTCCCGCCCCCGGAGCACGGCGCTGATGTGCCGGGCGTGGAGGAGCTCCTCGCCTCCCCATGGACGGGAACGCTGCCCTGCGGCTCCTGCTGCTGCTGACCTGCGCCGGGCTCGGCGTGTCCGAGGAGGAAAGCCCCGCGGGGAACAGGTCGGTCCCGGTCGCGGAACGGTGGCGGAGCTGGGTGAGCGCAGGTTTTAACCGCTGTCGTTCAGAATGCGAGGAAGTGGCTGTGGTTTCCTTTCCAGGTTTGAAAGCGCCCCGGGCTAATGCAGAAATTAATTATTTTGAGGCAGGCGGTGCGTTACAGATGTAACTTTGAAACGATTTTTTGAACGTTGTTCAAAATCGGGTGTTTTCTGTGGACCTGCCCAACGTTTCATTACGTTTTAATGACTCACACACTGACTTTCCCTGGTCTCTGGGAAAAGGGAGTTATATATAGTGTAACAGCAAGGGTGTGAAAACTACTCCAAGAAACACAGGCACGAAAATATTCTGCTTGTGTAGAATATTTAAAGCGTCAATCCAATATTGCAAGTGAATATTAAACTAACAAAATTACTGGAGATTTGGGTGTATTAGTAGTAGTGCTATTTCACTCTCTAATGAAACATAAACAGTGAACCCAGATCATAGCAGGGGGAAGAGGGGTCTTTGTAGAGCCAAGCATTAGGAAAGTGAAAACAGCCTGAGCTGTATGAATTGAATGATGCTCAAAGTCACCAAAACCACACAGAACAAACATGCTGATGAAGGTCGCAGCTGTCAGTAAAATCTGTGCATTTGAGGCAAGAAGGACATGTGGTGATTTGCTTAAGCTTGTATTAAGAGATCTGGTAGTCAGTTACTGATAAATACTACAATATGTTTTCATTAAGTAGCTTACTTGCTGATCTCCTCTGCCAGTTCTCAGATTTCTTACTGCTCTTCTTAGTATAATGTAATTTTTTTTTTTTTCAATCAGACCAAAATCTTACAGAAAGCAAGGAGTAGACCATTACCTGAACTTCATTGCAATAAATATTAACAGATGAAGTCATGATCTTGATGCCAGTGAATCAAATTGGAATTTTACTTCATTGGAATGGGATTGTGCCTGCACGGTGTTAATTTGCTAGAAGTTCTATGAGCTCACTTTCTCCTTTTGTATTAAAAAATGGAAGCTTGAGTATCATCTTGTTCTGATCCAGGCCTTGTTGGACACCCATTAAATTGCAAATTAGCCCCAGTAATCAGTACTTTGTAAAATATTTATGGAAACCTGTCTCCCTGTGTCAAACCACACATTTAAAAAATGAGAAGAGTTATGGGGTTTGTAGTTATTTCTTATTGATAGAACTTACACAGAGGCATTTAAAAGTCAGTGGTGTTTTTTGCCAGGATGTTTCTGAGAAGGAACCCGCTCTTTCCTTGAATCTGGTCTCTCCAAACTTACACATTTATAGCTTAATTAATAACTTCACTGAATTTCCTTATGTCGAGTGTCCCTAGGACTACAAGCAGTGCATTGCCCCCAGGTGCTCCTCACCTTTCATGATTTTATTTTTAGTGCATTTGAGAGGTCATATGTTACTTTCCAGTTGGCTGTCTCATAAATTAGCTGTAACCAGTGCAGCAGCCAGTGAGGAATTCTGCAGCTGGAGGTGATCAGTCCTAGGGAGATGACTCTGAAGTAATGGAAATGCAGAAATACTCTTTCTGTAGATGTAGAGCGCATTTTCCCATCTGGTACAGTTTATAGTGATATGAAGAGTAGAAGTGGACATGGCATGAAAACTGCCTGTGGCCTCTACACTCAATCCCTGCTGAGTGCTAGAATTATTCATGTGGTTATTTGAGTGGAGAAAATGCTGTTTACATGGAAGTCCTCAAGAGCTGGAGTGTTTATCAACTTTTGCAGACAGACAAGACTCAGTTATCTTCTATAAATGGATAATGTCATCTGATAAGAGGAAATTTACACTTCTTTATACTTATAATCTTATTTAATTGGGGTTTACATAGTGATTAGTCCTTCCACTGCTTTGTATTAGGGCTAATCCAATTTCACGTGGGTTCCTAACATGCTTGGTTTGGTAAATTGAACATACGTGCCTGGGTGGATCTGGGAGAGCTGTTTACCAACTGGTAGGAAAAAAATATGGCTCATCAAAACATACACCACTTGTGATCAAATGAATTTGAAATTTCAGGGCAAGAGAGGCTGATAGAAGGGTTTCTAACTCAATGTGCTAGAAATTATTTTCTGTGGAGAATGCTGTAGTGCTGGCTAGTTTCTTTTCTCTTATACAGGTAATTACCATTTTTATAATCAAAAGGGAATACATATTTTTTAGGGTGTAGCTATTTTCCCTTTTCTCGCTTTCAATTCTTTTGTTTCCACGGGACACACTCCAGCTGAGGACGACAGGGCGCTGGTGCCTGTGGATTCCCCAGCTCTCCTTTCGGGTGGAAAACTGCTGTTTTGGCGTCAGGCTGGCCATGGACAGCCCATGGATCACACCCTGGAGACACCTCAGGGCTGACTGTCAGAGGCAGGTGACAGAGCTGATAACACCACAGTCCATTTGTGCCTGCCCCAAAACCGGGACGGGATCGTCCCCGTGCACCAGCGCCAGCCTGGCTGTGCTACCGTGATGTAGGGTGATGGATTTCCCTTCCTGATGGCGCTGCATGCCTTCTGCAGGAGGAGAGCACGCAGCAAGCGCTGCTAATTAACCAAGTAATTAGCAGGAGGGCCTGGCTGGAGGCACCTCCCTCACGTGCCTGGCACAGGGCTGAGCCTGTTCACGGTGCTGTAGTAGCTCCTGGGTCACTCTCTGCTCTGCATTCCTCATGAAAACATGAATATTTCATCAGCTGTGCACATTCATCTCTGTTTGAGTGTCTTCATGCTGAAAGCAGAGATGTGACATCTCTTCCAGAGTGGCTGCGCCTACATGGGGTGTGTTGGAGCCAGGATTCATTTTTCTTAATGGACAGTCACAAAAACAGAATTAACCTTTCCTCTTCCATAAACAGCATAAAAACCTGTCAGGGAATGGAATGAATTACACAATTTTACACCGTTCTTCTTCCCACCCCAGTATTTCAGTCCAGCTATCACAGCATAGTGATTTCCAAGCTGGAAATAAATGGCTGTGAGTGCTTAATTATGCATATATGCATGTAGTGCTTAATTATGCATATGGAGAGGAGCTAAAAGTGTAACTATATCTATCTATCTATATCTATCTGCAACTAAGTATAACTGAAGTCAGAACAACTAAATAATGTACATTCATGTCTCTTTGGCATGTCCTGGTTTTGTAGCTATCATCATGAAAAAAGATGCCACCCTCCCAAATTGCCTTTTTCAGCCTAAAGGCTTCTGTCATGAAGAGAGACTGGAAAAGATTAAAAAAGCTGCATCAAATTACAAGAACCACGTTCCTAACTGTAAAACAGCCCAAGAGAGGGTTTTGTTTAAGCAAGAAAACAAGTTTTGGTCCATTGTAGCCAAATCTTTTGTTACCTTCATGTCAAAATCTAAATATTTCCACCCATCTCTGGAGACTGTTTGCTGTTAGCGTGAACAGCCTCAAGCTCCATGGAGACCCCAGGCCAGCACTAACCCTGGCACCCAAAAAGCAGTGGGAAAAAGATGACCCACTCTGAAAATGCTTCTTGAAGCCACTAGGGTTTCAGAGCTGCAACTGAGGACAAAGTTGGTCTCTCCATATGTAAATAAAACTGCCAGATAAATTTTGAACAGAGTTGAACTTTTCTGAGTGTAAGATTTTTATGAAGTTCTTTCAGCCTGTCAGCAAGCAGGGTGGGCTCTAGGCTGCCCCACTGCTGCTTGGACTTGTATTTATTTGTTCTTGAGGATGCTATGATGGAAATTAGGTTGGGATCACTCCTGTGTGTGCCAGTGGGTCACACAGATCCCCCCTGCCCAGAACCCACCAGGGGAGGGTTCACCCTGCTGTCCAAGCACTCCCCAGGAGTGCCAATCCCAGACTTTGTAATTCCAGCAACCTACGGTGAAATTTGCACATATACACTGAAAACTGCTTTAATTCCTAATATTTATGTGCCAGCCTCAGTGTAAGTATTTCCACAATTTTTTCTGCTGTGGTGGTTTGGAAAGATGGTGAGAAATGGGGCAAGGGAAGAAGATGGAAGTGTATTTCCATGTGCAGTGGAAGGTGAGGCAGGTCTGGAAGGCACTGAGGGGCACAAGCAGGGCAGGGTGTGCAGGGTCTGTAGGTTGGTGCTCTGCTGTGAGAGTGGGAATTCTGATGGAAGTCTTGGGAAGGGGACAGAGGCCATCACAGGAGCTAATCAATCCACTGAAGTGGGGCGCAGGTCCCAAGGAAGCCACTGTAATGTGGAAAGTGTTCATGGACTCATGCAGAGAGGTCTGGTCCTGAGTGAGTCCTGATTTCTTGGACTTTGATCTTTAGGTGTTTGTTGGTGTTTGTGAATCCACTGGGCTTGAGTCTCTAGCTCAGGAAAGCTAATTGTGCTGACACCAGCTGAAGACTTTTGCCTAAGAAGAAAATCAAATGCTGAAAACTGCATGAGCCTGGTAGTTGTCACTAGGGATGTGCTTCACCTGAGCCCTGCCTTGCAGTGACTTCCATGAGATTTGCTATTGCCTAGAACCATCCAGGAGCTGTCTTTACGTGGTGTAAATCTGTGTCTAAGGCATCCCAAGCCCCTGCTTTTGCTCTAAATTCAATGTGTCGCTTCTGATCTTCCCTGGGAAACAAGGGTGGCACTGCCTGCTTGTGCACTGGAACTGGCTCTGTCCCCAACCCAAAACTGACATCTCATGGGATGGGACTAGAGGAGTAATGAAGCCTTTTGTCAGCTTGGTAAGGACATGGGAGTGCCTGTCAGCGCTGGTCCAGGTGAGTGATCTCTGAAAATGAGACATTTTTAGCCAGGCTACAGCTGCTTTGGGATAATTTGCCCTTTTCCTGTGGCCTTCACCAGCCAAGGACTTGAGCTACCTTTGGAATGTTTTGTGGAATGAAGCAGCAACAGGAGCTTTCCCCACTAAACTTGCTGCAGACTTTGAATTCAGATGCTGCACAATAAATACTTTTCTCCTCTCTCCTAGTTCACATGAATTTTCAGATCAAGATTCTCTCCAGAGAAATGGTAAGGCTTTCAGTGGACGGAATCCCTGGCTGCTGGTTCTGTTAGTGTGGCTCTAGAAGACTTCATTCCCAGATGTTGCTTCTCTTGGCATTGGAGACTCTTCTGTCACATGTTTTGTTAAAGCATAATCCTCTTAAAAATACCCTTTAGAGGATTTGCCCGTTAAAATAATAATTTACTGTTCAACTCTGAGATGCAGTGAGAATGTGGAAGGAAAAAGCCTTCACCTTTTTTTAACCAAATGAAAACAGAGTTAAATGTTTGAAAGATGGAGCTGTGAGAGTGCCCATGAAATGATCTGTGCTTGTGAAACTTCACCCTCCTGGCAAAGAGGAGTTGGGATGTCAGGGCATTTGTCACAGCTTCCTGTCTCTGGCAGTGCAGGGAGAAAGTTCCCAGGACAGTTGTCACACTTTTGCCAGGCAATTCAGCACATAACCCTTTGATGAATTTGCTGTATGAAGAAAAAAGCATCTTTTTTTGTGTTTGAGATGAATAAATACAGATATAGACTGAATCCTGTAATTTTGAGGCACATCCTAGTGAGCGTGGCGTGCCCAATGAAAACAAGAGGAGCTTTGGTGAATAAGAAAGGTAAATTAGAAAATATATGCAGTGAAGGCAGTATTTCCTGCAAGTCAAGTATTTTCCAAGGCAAAATCAGTAATTCTGACATACACATTTTGTGCAGATAATTATTGTTTGCATGAGAAAGTGAAAAATGTTATAAATGTTTGTTTTTATAAATGTGTTTATAAATGGATGTTTATAATAAGCTAATAATGAAATAACACTCCTTCTGCAGGTCAGCATTACAGCGGTCGTGTGAAGCCAAAGTTTAATAACAATCAAGTGGCAATTGCACAGGTAATGTCTGGGGGACTGGATCTGTGAAGCCTTTTCACAGCACATTTAGATCCTCTGACTTACATTGCTGAATTAAATTGGTTTTACTTTGTTTACAAGAAACAGCCAACAAAACCATCTAAAATGTTGTGATACAGTTCTGCCTCAGCACTTGTACAAATATGCTCTGCTTTTCTGAGGACTGAGGTGACACCTCAGGTGCTGTTGCTGACTGGGCATGGGTTTGGGCACATGATCTTTCTGGAAGGACAAAATCCTTATATCCATATTCTGTACAATGGGATTTGACTGCTGTGACCAGTCTTGTTCTCATATCTGTTGGTACCTAAGGAAGAGCTGAAGCAAAACTTCGGATTTTTAGTGGGAGTTTTTTCCTGAGACCAGGGTGTAGGTCTTGTCAAAACCTGATCATAAAAGGCTTCCTTACCAAAAGAAGCTTACCAAAAGTGATGCATTCCAATATTAGTAACATGTTGAATAAATCTCTTTCATATGGACTTCTGAGGAGACAGCCTTGTCATTTATATAAATACACATATAGCCACGCAGCACATTTCCTGACCATGATCATGCCTTGCTTTCAGCTTGTTGCTGTCAGTGTTTACTAATTTTAATCCTAAAACATCCTTGTGCCATATGTAAGGTCCAATATCAAAAGAGATCTTTCAGGGTCTGAGCTGAGAGATATGATTTGCTAATTTAAACAGCACACACATACACACACACACACACACAAATCTCTCTTGAAGCCAAGACAAAACCTTGGGGCTTAACTACGTCCCTTCTGGAGCCTGGTGAGATGCTGTTTATGACTGGGACTCAGAAAACCTTTCCTGTTTTAATGTGAACTTGCAATCATATGACGTGTTAAAAACAGTCATGCAGATATTGTGTGTGTTATCCTATTTAGATAGGACAGAGATGGTGACTGGAAATCTGAGTGTGAAATCTGAGAATAGCACTTAAATGCATTAATTCTTTCTGAGGACTCAGTCAAATCATCTTGCCTGACATCCAGATTGTCTTTTTGCTATGAAATTTGGCTTATAAGGGATGGCAGTTTTCTGGAGTCTGCAGATGACACAGAAGCTGCAGTCCCTGGATTTTAGTCCTGCATCTGATTTTGTAGAAGCAGGGATCCCTACTCAATCCATCCCATTCTGCAGCAGGTATTTCCCTGATTTAAAGCCATGGTGACCTAAGCTGCCTGCAGGCAGGTGTAAACACAGACATTCTCTCACCTGCACAGCTGTCCAGTATGCTTCCACCATGGTGGGCAGTGTGTCCTTGGCTCAACCTGAGTCCTTTCCAGTGGGCTGAAGCAATTCTTAGAGGTGTGCTAGAGAGTCTTCAGCTGAGGGGAGCACCTTCTGTGCTGGGGCTGGATATTCTGTGAGGTGCCATCCCTGTGGTGGGAAGGGGATACAGTCAGGTATCCCTTTGCTTCTTCCCTCCAGGGCTGGCTCATGCTTTCTGGTGAGGTGGTAACTACTGAAGCCATATCTTCTGATAGAAATCTTTTGTGTGGTCCCTCAGGTTGTCAGGTACAACTTGAGCAGGGGAGGACAGTGGGAAGGAGCACCCTGGAGGCCGTTCCCCCACAGCCACTACAGCCCCCTGAATGTCACCATCAACGGCACCCCCTGCATCTTGTTCTGGGCCAAGAGGATCATGATCAGGTTTGAGAACCACACCCAGATCGGTTTGACAGAGAGGACGTTTGGTGTCCATGCCACCGTGGATGTTGGGGACTCAAACTGCAGTGAGGACAGCTGACTTTGCAGCACAGCACAACGTGGAGAAATATTCTCCCTAGCGTCTGGCAGGCAGGTAGGTCATTCCTCTGCACCCCTTCTGAAGCTCCTTATGAGGATGGAAGCAGTAACTGAGCAATAGCAAA
>VYZR01058223.1:61717-93902 GCA_013400675.1 Oxylabes madagascariensis
TTGTTTGTTTATTTTCAAGCTCTTGTTGTTTCTTTTGTTTTGTTTTTGTATTCTTCAACTTAAATTTTGGAGGCCTTTTGGAACCTGCATGCTTTCACTATGGTTTGTTTTGTTTTTTTTTTGTCTTACTTGAACTATGAGAATCTCCATGCAGGTTTTAAGAGGCAAAATATTACTTTAAGTGAGAAGAATATATTCAGCCTAATTATGTTTAGCATTAATTAACCTGATAGGGCCTTTCACTTCATTGAACTTCAGGTGCCCAAGACTGCTGCAGGTGAGCATTGCAGAGCTGCTTCACAGCCAGGGCATTTGTGAAGCTGTAAAGAAGGAATATGGTAATTTGAACTCTTACCTCTGCTTTCTTTCATGCTCTGATATTTAAAAAGATGAAGATAAGGTGTCTGTTTACACTTTTTAATGACAGAGATGTCATGGCTTGAGGAGGAGAACAGACATCCCCTGAGCCTAATTATCAGCTAAGGTGGGAAGCAGTGGGATTGAGTTATGTTGGAAGTTAAACATGAATTTCTAGTCTTTCTGGGTAGTCTGGGCCTCATTCCAATTAACAGGTGAATAAGTATATTTCACTGGATGAAGATTTAATCCTTTCAGTTTTTTTCCCCACTGACTTTAAGGGTAGACTGAGTAAAAAATTCCATGCATAACTGAGCTTAATCTTTTGTGCTGTTTTGTTTTCTGAAAAATTCTGAATTTTTTTCCTAGCCTGATGTTACTTGCTTTTTGACCTAGGCTTTCCCTGAAGTTTGGTGATATTGGCAATCTAAAGGGACTTGTTATCAGGTAAATTTATATAATAAAATCTGTATCAGATAATAATATGTTAACATAAATTGTTATGCAGTTGCTTGGGGAATTAAAGAGAATTTGCTTAAGCAAAAATAATGTGAGTGAAACTCTTGTATAACTGAAACACCTGCATTCAGCACATCTGTCTGTCACCTGCCTTGTTTTATTAAGGTATTTTTTCTTCTACATTGACTTTTCTACTCATGGAAAAGTTTGGGTCATCTCTTTTGTGTAGAATCTTCCCATGTCTGCGATTTTAGCTAAACCTTGCTAATTCACTACAGACTGTGCATCAGACTGTGACCTACTTTATGTTTGCTTCTTGGTGATAGAAAAAACCAGCATTTCTTGATAAGTGAATTTCCATACATGGGGTGGAGGTACCATACCAGTGTTGCATGCATATTTTTTCCAGTAATTAGGCAAAATCCCCTCATATTCTTCTTTCTTTGTGGGAGAAACCAAACTCCTTCAGCTGCCACAGTGAACAGCCTCAAATCACAGAATCCCAGGGTATTTGGGGTTGGAAAGAACCTCTGGAGCTCACCCAGCCCAACCCCCCTGCCCAGGCAGGGTCCCCTGAAGCAGTGACACAGGAACGTGTCCAGCTGGGGTTGGGATGTCTCCAGAGAGGGACACTCCAGGCCCTCCCTGGGCAGCTGTTCCAGGGCTCTGCTACCCTCTGTGGAAAGTTATCCTTCCCTTTCCAGACTCCATGGAAGGAGCAAGAGCTCATTCTGATATAAACTGGTCATGCCAATGAATCTTACAAAGTTGTTCAGTGCATGAATTTAACAGTTGCAATCCTCTGACTCATTTTTGTACTCATCTCTGTTCCAACACGGCATTCCCAGGCTCTTGTTAACCACCAGCTACTACCAGCTGTCTGTGCAAAACTGGTTCAGCTTGCACAGGCTGCAGCTGCTGTACAACCAGTCCGTGCAGGCGACCTTCAATGCCACGGGGATCCACGCGCCTGCCACTTACTCCTTCCACTGTGAGCACGTCAGCAGCCTGCAGAGATATGATGCTCTGCTCGTCCCCAGCTCTGCAAATGACCTCTCCCAGCTCTGGGAGGTCACTTTCATCGACTTCCAGGTGATGCCATGGATTTCAACCAGATGGATCCCATGGATAGATTGAGGGGAGGTTTTGTCCTTCTGTTCTGAGGAAAGACTGTCACCTTCCATTTTACACTTGTGCCTTACATGTGATGCCTTTTTGGGACTACCTAAAAGCAAAGGCCACACAAAATTAAGAGAATAAAAAGCAGTTGTATTTATTGAAGGGCCTTCAGGTACATTCAGGCAGACAAAGCTCCTGCAGGGGCTACACCCAAAAATGGACCACAGGTCACAGGTTTCACACTTTTGTAAGTTTGGTCCATTTGCATGTTGGGGGTTAATGTCTCAGTTACAGCTTCAGGTAATGAAGTCATTTACCCCAAGTTTGCTGCCCCCAACTCACTTTTGTTTACATTTCTCAGGCCTGAGACAGTGAGGTGTCCTTGATTCCCAGGCCTGGAGTGGAATTGTTCTGTCTGCCCCAAATGGGAAAGCAGTAGCTGGCACTGTATATGAAGTTTATACACCAAAGAATTGCAGGATTACAAATGTTTGAAAAATATAAAAGCTGAAATCCCAAGGCATCACATGGAGCACAAAATAGAAACTAAGACATTTCCTGTCCAAGGAAATTAAGGACTGTTTTTTCCTGCTTGTGTTCCCTCTAGTGGAGAGTGAATTTAATTTCCTGTCGTTACATCATTCTGAGCTGAGCTCTCACACTTGGCACCAATAACAGCACCACAACACAGGCATGGGATCCATCTCACTTCGCTTTTGATGCCTAGGAATTTTACCCCAGCCTGCCTCTAAAGCCACTGGATAATTCCCCTAACCCATCTTAAGTCCTTACTTTAGGATGAGATTAATAATCTTCTGAAAGTGCCAATTCTTCTGCGTTTGACAATGAGGGAGCCTAAGATGGCAGGACTAGAGTGTCTTGCATTTAGACACCTGAGTCAGAGGGTATGAGGAGCTGAAAAAGGAATGGAAAAACTGATCTCTTTTTATCATTGTGTGAAAGATGTCCATGGACTGATTTAGTGGAACACTCAATTCCCTGCATGCCAGAGTGCTAAAATCCATATTAGAACTGCAGCCACGAGTAAAACTTGATGTTTTCCATAGCTGGGTGCAGCTTCCTGTAGTTTAGCTGCTTTGCTGCCACATACCACCCATGTGGAACAGGTGAGAAAAATCTTGTCCTAGGGCAGGCACTTGAGAATATTTCCTGGTTTGTCATGTTGTAGTTTGTGCAGTCTGAAGCAGAGACTCTGGACAGTCTCAGCTGGTGATGCTGGAGATGCACAGTGAATGTGAAAGGTACCACACTTGCAATTAAATATTGCTGGACCATCAAGAGTGAGCGTGGAAGGTTTTGTTTGAAACACAGCTTCAAATCCTTTGGGTAGCACAGCGGAGGGGATTAGAATAGCTGGCAGTTCCAGAAGACTGACCTGGTTAAACTCTGAGCAGTAGCTCCAGCTATCAGTAGGAGACACAAATTTGCAGTATGCAAGTGTTAAATCAGAAATTCTTACTACCATCAGGAGAAAATTAATGAAACACCAGTACTTTATTTAACATGATCCCGCTTGTTCTCTCTGTAGATTCAAGGTTTTAACGTTCAAGAAGGACATTTTGCCTACGCCAGAGACTGTGCATCCTTCTTCTCCCCAGCAATCCTCATGGGGTTGGTGATGTCCCTGATTCTGCTGCTGGTCCTGGCCTATGCTCTGCACATGCTCATCCACCTGAAATCGCTTGACAGGCACTATGAATGCAAAGCTTCTCCTGCCTATTTTGCACAGATCAAAGACAGTGACATGGGGGATGAGAAGGAGCCATTGAGAAACAGTGGAAATGAGTGTTATGAACTCAGGAACCAACAGTTTGGTAAAATCTATATTTAGCAGTGTGTATCTGTCTCAGTGAAACAAGAGGTGTTTTCTTCTGCTGGTGCTGTTGTATGTAGTCTGTGCAGATTTTTTAACCAGCTGATGAAAGGAAAAGTAGGTAACAGACTATTTAGCCAGTTATTCACTGATAATCATCTCAAAGATGCCTTGGGAAAGAAGGTGGGAAAAAAATTTCCATTGTAAGAGATACGCATGTTGTGGGACTTTATTGCTGTAGCAGAAAGCCAAAATGCATAGCTCTTCATTCAGCTCACCAAGTCTTGGAGAGGGAATCTGTAATGGACACTTTGAAATTAAATAAAGGTTAAAAAACCCCCGAACCAAACTCTTTGCCTATTCTTTCAGAAGGCAGGATTTTCCCTCATTTTATATTTGCTCTGTGTCCTAACAAAACAGCATCAGTTTCTTTCTCAGGATGTGTTTTCCTTTCATTTTGCAAGTCACATGCCCTCCTTTTTTTCCCCATAAACTCCTTTTCCTACTCTGGAATCTTCAGGGCCATATAAGTTGTGTTTTTAGCCACTGCACAGATGAAATAGTGGCTGCAGGACAGCAGCATCCTGGTGCTTTCCTGTGTCTAAGCTGGAGGTTTATCCTGAGGATCTGATGGGAAAACACCAGACATCTGCTTGCAAAGGCTTACCCTCAACTCCCCAGCTCAGCTCTGTGTCAGGAGATGGATTATGAGCATTATATGCTGTAATTCCAGGTTAATTTCTTTTCTACCAAATCCCGTCAGTCTCTCTTGGGACTTCTACCTGAATGGAGATTGTCAGATGGAAAATATATATAAATAGAGAGGTGGAAGCTGCCAGCAGTGAAAAGGGTACTGTGATATGATTTTCACTGCTGCTTCTGAGAGTTTAGGATACTTCCATCCCACTCATCCTTTCCTCTGTTAGAGGCAAAGTTTGGGAATGCCTAATTAGCCATAATTTGGCCCTGATTTCTAGCAAATAAGAACACAGCAATGTTCTTCGCACTGTCGTGCTTTTATGTTACAAATAATGGAAACCCCAGCATGATAGTAAATCAGTCAAAACCAGATTTGCAAGCAAATACCTTTTTATTTCAGATTACACAGTTAGTTAGTTGTTTGTAGCCTTTGCAAATGGTACTGCAGTGGTCTTTAAACACCTTGAGAGATGTCCACATATATCCTGTTTATTAGTACAGATGACACACAGACTAGATATGGAGCCCTAAGAGATTAGTTCATCTAGGAAGGCACTTCAGAGGGAAAAATATACCTTTGACACTTAACCAGGTGTAATAGACAAGCTTTTGAGGACTTGTCAAGGCTGCCTGTAGCCAGTTGCTGCCAAACTTTTATCTGTTCCACAAAGGGAACAAGCAAAAGCATGAATCCCTGGGAACTTGAGTGGGGCTGCCATGAGAAGGTGGAAATTTAACACTGCCCAGGCTGGTCCCCTATCCTGCACACAGGGGTGGCTGGTGCTGGACAGAGCTCAGGGTCAGAGCTCAGGGTGCCAGTGCCAAACAAGAGATGTTCCCTGTGGTCTGGAGAGCTGGGCTGTCCTGCCTGGGGCTGAGGAAATAAAAACTCACACTGCTCAGGGGCAGCCTGACTGTCAAATTGACTGAGTCCCTGATGTGAAATCCTCACTTGGCTGAGCTGCGCTTTCCAAACCCCTGGCTCCTGAGGCACAAGGGGACCTCTTCCTTCCACAGGGGTAATGTCTCCTCCTGTCTGGTGTCTCATGGTGCTGCCAGGATAATTCTGACCTGATAATTCATTTCCTTGCATGGTTTAAATGGGCAAATCAACATCGTTGCTGTAAGAGGTTCTTCAAGGCTGAGATTGGGAATAAGGGAATTTCCTTCTGGTCGTATCCCTCACTCCTCACACCCTTTTCCAACCCAGTTATGTTCCCTTTGCTTTTCCTTGGTTTTCAGGGTGAATATCTGCAGGCTTAGTGCTCAACATGCTCAGCGCTGCAAATCTCCAGCATGTGCCAGTCCAGATTTTTTGATGCAGAATTTCAATACTTGTGTGTGTGTCCCTCCCAGCCCCTCCTGAACAAGAGACAATAATTAGTACCTGATAACTTACAAGGAAAACTTCAGAAGTAAAAGAGAGTGCAGATAAAAATGAAACAAACAAACAAACAAAACAAAAACCCATCCAACCAACCAAACAACCTCCCCCAAAACAACAACAAAAACAAAAACCGAGGAAAAAACCAAGAAAAAAAATTTCTTTCAGTTTATCAGATTTTTCTAAACCATGGCATGACCGGGATGTCCTGGGGAAAGTAGCACACACAGTAGTTATCTCTGCTGTGACTTTCTGTGTTGCAGCTCTGCCTGACAGTGGCAGGTAATCCTCCTCTGCCAGGTAGCCCCTGTGTCATCACAATTCTATTCAAATGATAGAAAGATTTAGAAAGGATAAATGCACTAATTGAATTAGACAGGAAATACATTGTTCATCATAGGACTGGAAGGATGAGCCATGTATTTGTAAAGAGTTAATGATGCTTTGGTGGAAAATGCACCAGTTGAAAAAAATCATCTTAACTGCAGTTTCTGTCTCCTGGTGCCACGTATACAAGCAAGCACCCATGGCTGAAAAACACAAAAATGTGTATCCTTACATCCCCAATAAGCTGTGAGCCAAACAATCCTTATCAAATGCACATTTTGGAACAACAGAAACATTCCACTGCCTTGGTCCTGATACAGGAATATTCAAGTTAAAATGATTTGTGTGCTACAGAAATAAGTTGCAGTGGCACTAACAGACTAATTTATAAAATACAAGCTTTTTTTCACATGCACAATTTCATTTCTGCATGAGAACACCTCAGGCTTTGCAATGTGTATGTGTTCATTCAAACAAAAACCTTACAGCAGCATCTTTTCAAAACTGATTCAGTGTTTCAAATTCAGGGTCCCATCTACTCCCACTCAGAGCTAAAAGGAAGAGTCTCACTTCCTTTAACTCAAACAGAATAAATTTCACAGACTGTGTTAATGCTGAATCAAACAAACGAATACATTTGTTCCTCGTACATTTCATCTGCAGTAGTTAAAATGTCATATGATTGCCCCTCACCCCAATATTTGGCAATTTTACATTGGCAGGAAACTAGATTTTAAGGCAGCACAAACAACAAAGCACTGTTGTTTGAACTGAAGTGGTGGAGTTTTGGCTTAGTATTAATTAAAAATGCACAAGGAATAATCAGAGCCAATGTCACTATAAAGGCAGGGAGACAAACCATGAGCCCACTAGCTGGCAAGTAACACTGAGTTCCAGAGAGCCAGAAGAAATAGATTTATTTAATTTCCTTCAAGATTTTTAAATGGTGGCGTTTAACTGTCATCCTTAAAACACTGATTCTTGCCACAGCAGCTTTGCTTTTTCTGTTGTTTCTCTTTTATATCAAGGATTTCCAAAAATCTGGGTGCAACCTCTCATTTTAGAAACTTTCCTCAGGAGCTGAGAAGGCATTTTCAGGGCAGATCTGTTCTTTACCATTATTGAACAGCTCCTGAGGTGTTCTCCATCTCCAGTAAACCTTGTGACATGGCATTTAACTGCTGTGTGATAGGTCTGGAATCTGATTTAACAGTTCCTAAGTCATCCCTTAATTTGTTTGCTGTAACAATACAGTAAATCAATACAAAATCTGATTATAGGGCAAAAAAAAAAACCCTGTACAAAATCAGAAGAAAGTGCTTAATCTTGTATATATATATTTGCACTTTTTTTCCTTCAAGCTGATAAGTTATCATAAATCAGAAAATGCAACTTGTTTCTCCTGAGGCAGTAGTGTAAATTTGCTTATGACTCACATTATGTTTGAAGCCTAACAAAGAGTTTCAGTTCCTGCAAATTTTGGGACAGCCTTCCTGAACATTTTGCAGCTACCTCTGAGTGCTTTTTCTGGGTGAGCTTTTGGTTCTGGTACATCTGCGTGGTCTCTGTTGTCTGCTTAAATACCTGAATTGGTTATTGCAAATAATTACCTGACCTGTTTGTAGGTAAGTGCTGCTGCTTGGGAATATGAAGGAGTATTCACTTGGGATGGAAGCTGGAAAAGGAGGTTTTCCAAGTAAATAAAGCAACACTTTTTGTTTGGCCCCGTGATGTCCTTTACACCATTGAGCAGCCTCCCAGGTGTCCTGGAGCCAGTCTACAGCTTTTCTGCCATTTCTATATGTCTGCAGTCGGAAGAATTCATTATCAGTCTTCTCTCATTTAAAAAAAAAACCCACCATAAACTTCAAAAAAAACCCCTTCCAAACCAAAACCACACACACACAAAACCAAATCAGAGTTTTCAGCTCTGGACGTGATTTCCCATTGTTTTCTTCAAGCTAAAGCTGGTCTCTCCAGTGAAAAAGGAATTTGCAGCATTTTGTCTTATCAAGAATAGCAGGTTTTTCACTCCCAGCTGCAGTTTTCTGTCACAAAATATCAGTCAAGGCTCTTCAAGAGACTGAAAAGCTCTGTTCCAGTTATACCCATAACTGAACAGATGTGAAGTCTAAGAGGAAGGTACAGTTTTAACTTCACTTCTAGAAAAACCCCACATTCAACCACTCTGCACACACAGCCTGTGAAATGGAGTGTGGGATTGTGACAAATCCTGCCTCTAATTAGCAAAATAAATTTGGTGGAAATCCTTAAACCTGTTCCTAAATAAGCATATCCTCAGTATTATTGTTCTTCCTTTTAGGATCAGTTTCAATTAGCTTGAGGTGACTTGACTCCTCATACAATACAAGAAAGAATCTTAAGTCCCTTTTGTATCAGGGCTGTTGCCTGTGGTGCCACCTGGGAATTTTTAAGGGTTGAAATGGTTTGCATAAACACAGTTACAGTAAAACTCATGGTCTGCCACAGTCCCTTGGGATTGTTGTCCCCAGGATACGCCATGCAGCCCTGGAATTTTGCAAAACTCTGCAGAAAAAATATAAAAAGGTGCAAAACTACACATATAATCTTGCTGCAGCATTGGGAAGATTAATGGCTCACCAACAGAGGGGAAATGATAGCAAAAACCTCTCCAAAGGCAGATTCTTCATGTCATTAAAGTGATCAGGAAATCTTCAGTTCTCCTGGAAATCTGCTTAGTGAATTACATAAATTCCTGGTAGCAATTTGAGTGGAAGTAGCTGGAGCATCATTCTCCAATAGTGTCTGAATATGTTTGGTTCTGTTCCTTTGGCTAACTGCTAGGAAGACATTTTTAGGCCACGTTATAACATTTTATTGTTTTTGTTCTATAGAACTAATTTTAGGGGGAACTCTCACTTTATGTGCAAGACATGCAGAGTCTGAGCTTGACACTGGGACCTCACTAATTTCTCTTTTATCTTGTTTCCAAACTCTCAAGTGAGTAAATGGTTGCAATCATTAGAGGTTTTTGGGGGTTTTTGGTGGTCCTTTAAGAGGCCTGAAGTATTCTAATAATGTCTGAATTATTCTGAATTAGTAAAATCTTACTGTTTTCAGGACACTCAAGGAAGAACGGCTGGGAATTTTGAAGGAAATGCAGGTGATAATTGTAAGTTGAATTATGGAGAATTCATATTCCCCCATAAGCGGAACATACCTGTAATAAATAATCAGGGCAGGAGACGATGTTACCTCCTTAATTGTCTTTATTAAGAATGGGGAGGGGTGGGTGGCTCAGGGGATGGCCTACGCTGCTGCTCCTGGATCCGCCGAAGAGGAGGCACAAGACGATTCCGTCCGCAGGCGCAGTTGGGCCTTCCGTCCTCACGAGAGCCCAGGAAAACTCAACCGGCTCGCTGTGGTCTAGGGGGTCCTGGTTGCGGTCCATTGCCTTTGTCATGGCGAGGTGGTGGGAGTTGTGCAGTTGTCCTCAGATGCACTATGATCCTGCTTGCATGTTGTTGTGGTTTGTGTCCAGAAAGCTGGCTCTGGTTAAGGTGGATTTGGAGTTTTTGGAGGGAATCCTCCTTCCGGTTGCCACAAGGTCTGATGGGTATCTAGGTGATTTGCATAGGGGCGGCAGTCTTGAGGGTGACGGACAGGCGGAGGAGGATCCGGAAGCAGGAAGTGGAGCAGGTGATGAATACTCAGGAGCAGCGGAGACTAGGTTTAGGGCTATTAAGGGAATCTTTAGGGCTCTTAATGGGGCTGGATCAGTAACTAGGAGGATCAGAAACTAGGGCTGGGGTTACAAAATGGCTTGGGGCATTGTCAACTGGGATTGGGGTACAACCATTCAAGGGGGAAGGGAGAAACCGGGATTAGGGGTACAGAAGGTTTACAATAACGACACATTCAAAGAACACAGTAACCAACAACAGCACATTCACTGATAACATCAAATCTTAACAAATAGGAGCTTTCTGGATCTTATTTCTCTCAATACCCAGTCTTGTAGAGAAGCTTTGCAAGGAGTTTGTGATTAACTCCTTGGTCTGCTGAATCAGGTCCTCAGCTGGTGTGTAAACCATTTTAGATGCTGTATTTGCTGCTTTGCCTTATTTATTCCTACCACTTCTGGCCACATTTAAAATGCAGGAATCTGTCTGAAATACTAGGAAAGCCAGTGGGGATCTCTCCAGTGGGCTTTGGAGTTGGCATGGGTGGGTCAGAGCAGAGCTCTGTGTCCCCTCTCTCAGTGGGAGACGTCAGGGGGGTCTGGGATCAGGTGGGAGCTGTGGTGACCCCAGCACTCTGCCATGTGGCACCTTCCAGAGGTCCCTCCACCGGGAAGGGGAGCCTCTGGCCCCGTGTTCGCTGGGAAGCTTCATTTTTGTTCTCTCTGCCCATCTCACCCCTCTCTTCGCTGTCTCAGCTCGGTTTCCTGCGCGGTGATGGTCCCCTCTGGCTGTCACTCAGGAAGATTGGCACCTGCCCTAATTAGCCCTAGGAGCATCCTGCCTGTGGCCTTGTCCCCCACTCCCTGCTCCCCGTGCCTCGTCTGCCACACAGGGCTGGTGACACCTTTCCCTCTGCTGGTTTCTGCTTGTGCCCTTGTCACACCACTCCTGCCTGACCTTCTCCGTGGCTGCTCATCAGTTACACACCCGTATCTGCTTTGGGGCACCACCTGACAGGACAGCGAGGAAACCTCCCCCCTCTTTCTCCTGCTGTCTTCCCTCTCCTTGTTTTCCTCCCAACCTCTTTTGAACTCTGGTTTTATCCTTGACAAGTCCGAGCGGTGCTGCTGCCTCCCCTCCTGCAGGTCTGTTCCTTGGGGTCTGTGCTTCCCCTCCTCGCTCCTTGTGGCTGTCAGATGTGATTTCCCGCGGTCCTGCACACGGGCGATGTGAAGCAGAGGGGCAGCCACCAGCCTCGGGCGCTTCTTCCTCTTCCAGGAGAGGGTCAGGTCACGGCTGGCTGTGATGAGCCTTGCCGGTCTGGGGAAGGCAGTATTTTTAACAAGGGAATGCAGCTGCATGGGGAGAAGGCAGCCCTCCTATAGTCCCAACTTGATCCCAATTAAATATGTGGAAAATTTTTTTCCTCCTCGCATCCTGAAAACCTTGTGGCAGACTGCGTCTTGCTGGAGAAGAGATTTAAGGAGGCTGTTGTGTGGAAGAAAGAGTCTGGAGTGTGACAGTGGAAACTGTCCTCTACCTGGAAGGGCTGCCCACATGAGGAGAACATTAAATACACCAAAACTATTTACCACGGAAATCTGAACAGGAGGAGGAAACCTTTGAGCGCAAGGAATTTTATTCAAAGATGCAAAAACAGCCAAACAAGCGGTATTTTCTCAGATAAACCCTTTAATCTAAAGAGATGGGGTCACTTTGCAGGGTTGTATCTCTTAGACAAGTCAGCTGAATTTATTTGTGCTATGCACATGTGTGGTTCAGGATGGTACAAAAAGTCCTGGAGTGCAGAGGGATGAGGCTGCTCTGCCTGGTCTCACCTGCAGGAACTGGGATCCTCCAGCTGCCCTGGGGTTCAGCTCCTCTTGGTTGGGCCAGGCTGAGCTCATTTGCAGCACAGGGACACTGTGCTCTCCTCCCTTCCCCTGATGAGAGCTGTCTCTGAGGGCTGGTGGAGCAGGAGAGGGGCTCTGGAGGTGGGGATGCACCACCTGGAAGGGGCCTTTTGCTCCCCTGCCTGCCCCTGGGTCTGGTTCTCTGTGCAGTGAGCTTCTCGTTATGCTTGGGCAGCTGGAGGACATTGTTCCCCCAGAGTAAGGAGATTCTGCTTGTGAGTTTTACTTCTACAACTGCAAATATCTGGATTGAGTCCTGTGCCAGATTCCAAGAGGCTCCATGGTGAAAGCTCTCTCTGGCAGATGGCACCTGCCCAAATCACAGACTCACAGAATCCCTGAGGTTGGGAAATCCCTCCCAGACCATCGAGTCCCA
The DNA here is from genome assembly GCA_013400675.1 of Oxylabes madagascariensis. Taxonomy (NCBI): domain Eukaryota; kingdom Metazoa; phylum Chordata; class Aves; order Passeriformes; family Timaliidae; genus Oxylabes; species Oxylabes madagascariensis. Next base: position 73,851 of record VYZR01058223.1, read on the forward strand.
GTTGTGCCTGATGGCCACCTTGTCCCCATCCCAGAGCACTGAGTGCCACATCCTAGAATTCCTTGGACACCTCCAGGGATGGGGATTCCACTACTGGAAGAAAAGCCCTGTGAGCAGTTGTCTCACAGACTGATCCACCATCCCTGCAAACCCACACCCCTGCACCTTCCCCCTGCTGTCCGATCCTGAGCATCCCTGTGCAAACACACGCTGCCCCGGGGCCCAGCCTGCCTGCAGAGACACCTTCTCTGAGCTTCGGTAACAGCCCAGAAACCTTAGGATCTGCCAAACCACATTTCTTCAGGGTGCAACACAAGAAAACCATTATTTGTTAACAGAGCTTGATTCACAAACTGCTCTGAAAACAATCCCCTGCAGTATTCCATTACCAGCAGTTTTATGACAGCTGCATCAAAGCAGCATCTGTCAACCCAGACTGACTCTTGACACCCTTCCTGGAGTACCAGAGCTGCTGGATAGTTCAGGAGTCCTCAGCTCCAGGTTATGGGGCCAGGGTGTCACCTGCATGTGCTGTGTGGGGACAGGGACAGCCCGGTGTCCTCCAGGGACGTGGGAACACGAGGGAGGAGGCAGACAGGATGGGAAGACAGACCTTGAGAGTGGCAAATCTAGACCATTTCTCCAGAGAGTAGTCGGAAGTATCCCAGGATGTGTTGCTGCATTTTCCATCTTGGAGTGGTGTGAAGATGGATCCCTCCTTCAGGTCTGCGTCTGATGCCAACCCTGTTTTGCTCTCTGTGATGTTTTATGGAGAATTCTGAAAATTGCAGGTCTGATTCCACTCCTGGTTGATGGGAGGTAGGCAGTGTGTTTAGCAGGAGATGGATTACCCAATTAATATAATTTTATTTTGCAGCTGTGGACCAGCCTTACCCTAGCTGACACAAGGAGTTGGAATTCAGACTGTACTGCATCAGGATCATCTGCCATATTTTGCTTAAATTTCCCTCTCTGTGTCTTAATTGTATTCCCCTGTGATTTTTTCCAGGACTCCAGAGAAGATTGAGGCGAGAAAGGTTGGTTAAGGTTTCCCTGACTGACCCTGCACCCACCACCCAGCTCTGCAGAGTGAAGAGAGCCCCAGAATTAAGCAGGTATCTTCCCACAAGGTTCACCGATTGCAGCATCCGTTGTCAAAATGTCATTTTAATTTCTTTATTATTGTGAAATCCTGTGAATCCACACAGGATTTATGGAAAATTGAGTGCACAGAAGCTCTTTCCAGAAGGTGGGTGCACAGAAATTTTGTGCTAGCTTTGTCCACATCAGGAAACCAAGAGCTCTGGCAAACTTCAGGCATCTGCCACATAACTTTTAAATTTTCATTTAACAAAATTTAAAAAAAATTAATAAACAAAACCAAAAAATTAATAAAATCTAAATGATTAAAGAATTTTTCTTTTGACCTCCTTAGGCCGCTGAGAAGTCTCATGCCACCTCTACATCAAAGCAAATAAAAAACTGTGTGTTCTTTTGACAAACAGGAGCTCCTGTTGGAAGCAGCCTACTTGGAATTAAAACATTGCAGCATCTGTGCTAAAACAACAGTAACGCTGAAAAGCAATAGCTTCATTTGTTTCTTCTCTTTCTGCTCCCTTTTAGGTACAAATCACTGTGTCTTAAATTTCTCAAGAGGTCACTGATTAACACCTCACTGTCCAGATGATTTTGGTGCTTGCTGATTTCAGGGTAAACTTAGACTGATTGATTTTTCTGGTTAATTCATGGACTTTTCTTGAATCTAATTTAGCCAGTGTTAGGTCTCCGGGGCAAACTTGTTTGCGTGGGCTTAGTAAAACCAAAGTAACTGCATTTCTGCAGTCCTCTGAATGAAAGAAGTTTTGCTTTAGAGCGTGTTTAAGTTTTAGTTACAATATTTTTTAGTTATATTGATTTTTACATAGGTAACTTTACCTTTATCTAAATAAATTTGGTTTAAATAATGATGTGCCAGTTCTGTGGAGTAACACTTTGTTTTAGAGGTGAGCAAGTTCAGTTGGAGACGTAAAGATGTGAGGTCAAACTTTGTGTCAAGGCCATTTCCAGTTAACCCAACTTCCTCCATGCCACAAGTTGCAGAGGCTTTTATATTTTTACTGTGGATTCAGGGAGAACTTTGCTCTTCAAGACAGCTTCTGTTTGGACCAGATCAAACAGAAAGTTGGTGCAGACTTTTTTTAACCAGTTCCAAGGTCTAAGCAGCTGAATCTTCTTCAATTAGAGAAAAAGTACCAACAGCTGCACAACTGGGTCATCTTAAACTACAAATTCTTAGTAATCGACATTACTTCTTTTTAAATTATTTTTTATTTTAGGACTACATACATAAGGGATTTATCAGCAATGAAGAAGGATGCAAGATTATTTCCACAGCACATGGATAGATGGGGAGCAGATGCTCTTTCCTGTATGGCAGGACTTTCCCTGTATCTCACGCGGTGCAGGTCAAAATTCACTGCAGATACCTGATGCACCTGGACTCCGGGGATTTTTGGTTAAAACCTGCAGGACATGTGAATTCAGCAGGACAAGGAGCTTGCTTAAAATACATCCCAGCTGTTGCATGATTAAACCCCTACATCTGTCAGACTGTCCTTTGCTTCCACTTTGCAAATGCAATTATTCCTGGAGTGCCAGGAGAATGTGTGGTATGCTTAAAACACAGCAGGATTGTTGTTCACCCCTCACACCCCTGTGTTCCTGGAAGAAAGCTGCAGCCTCTCCCAGGTTATTCACAACATTTTTCCCCTTTAAAACAGGCTTCCTTTGCTGAATGTGGATTTTTTGTGTGGTCCCTGTTGAAAAGCCAGGTCAGCAGTCCCTGTATTGAGGGCAGTTTTGGGCTTTGAATGATCTGTTGGAAATCCACAGGGAGCTGTTTGTCCCCTGGTGCCAGAGGATGGGGCCGGGCTCTGCTCAGTGGTGCCGGTGCCAGGATGAGGAGCAATGGCCATCAAATAAACCCCAGCGAGTTCCACCCCAGCAGGAGGAAGAACTTCTCTCCATGGAGGGGCAGAGCCCTGGAACAGCTGCCCAGGGAGGGCCTGGAGTGTCCCTCTCTGGAGACATCCCAACCCCAGCTGGACACGTTCCTGTGTCACTGCTCCAGGGGACCCTGCCTGGGCAGGGGGGTTGGCCGGGATGAGCTCCAGAGAGCTATTTCAGCCCCAGATATCCTGGGATTCAGTGATATTATCTCTTATATTCTTATCTTTAAAAAGATGTATATGGGAAAAATAGTTTTGGTTTTCTGAAGATTTTCTGAAAGTTTCCTGAAAGTAAAAGCTGTTCCTTCAACATGACAGCACTTCTGTGGGCAGATTGTTGCTTTGTGCCTGTGGGTGCTTGAGAAAAGAGGAAGAGAAGGTGTGGAATGGGGATACAAGAAGGGAGGAGTCTTATGGAGTCTTATGCTGTCTGCTTCATCTGAAAAGGAATAAACAAGAAACTCATTGAAAAAGGTTTTTTTCTATGAACTCATTACCATGATAAATAGAAATTTTTTGAAGGTATTTTTTGGGAAAATTCTGGGAATGGTCAAATAAACAAGTACCCTCAGAAGCAGACTGCCAACTTGGTAGAAGATCACAGAATGGTTCTCACTCTGTCATGTCCCTATTTCCTGTCCCTGGAACACAGTGAGAGCTCAGGGACTGCTCATATGGGGTGTGGGTGGGTGTTGACGGGAGAGAGTTTGGCTCCCTGTAGTGGAAATTGGTGTCTGGAGGAGCAGAGGCCCTCCAGCCATGGGACAGGGGCCTCAGGTGGGGCTGGTGGTAACACAGAATCCCCACAAAATCCCCACAGAATCCCCACAAAATCCCCACAGAATCACAGAATCACATGGTTTGGGTTAGAAGGGACCATAAAGATTTTCCTATTCATCATTCAGCATTAGGGGTCTTTACAGTCATGCCCTGTTCTTACCTTGTTGTTTATTACTGCCCCAGTCTTTCTGTCATCTGCCAAATTCAGCACAAACAGTTTTAAGCATTTACCCTGGATCATTCACTAAATGTTGTATGGTATAGACTCAATATCTAATTTCTATAATTGCAGTAAAAGCTCATCTTCTTTTATGGTTTTCTGTTTACAATGGCATTTAGAAATCTGCCATTTAATGTATGCCATGTGTGGGTTATTTTGTTTTTTATTAGAGTGCTCTGTGTCATGTAAAGTGCTTGTATATCATTGCATTGTTAGATTGACTGAAATGTTTTGTATAACTATTTGACAATTAAATTTTTCACTTGATTTTGCGAACTTATGATTAATTCAATAGAGAGCTTAGGTTCAGGCAAATTTTAAAATTCCAAAAAGAATAATTAAGTTTTTTTAGACTGGAACATTGAAAGTTTGTGTCAAGCAATACCCTGTTAACAAAATAATCAAAAGAAATTAAGGATTTCCTAAATCATAAAGACATTTGTGGTACTGTATTCAATAGGCTGAGATGCAAAATCATTCATTTTTTAAAATTTTGCTTTTTAATAAAAATGCTACTTCTTGCACTTTTGCCTTGCAGAATTTGCATCTCAGCCTTCCCAGTTTTATATGGGGTGTAAGGCTGATGACTGATATGTAGGAACTTAGAGAATTATGATAAAATAATGTCCCAAATTACCAGCCAGGCAAAACTATACGGACTTAGTCTGAACAAGTCCTGAATAAATGAAAGATCTAGAAATAACATGACATGGTTAATGGGAGTCAATAGTCAGGTAAAAACAGAGTATATGATGCACTACCCTGTCAAGGTCAGACCATCATCATGGTATAATTAAGAATCACTTGTCAAATGCTTATTTAAAAGTCACTAATTTCTGTCTCTCACCGCCTCTGCCAATTCTGGTGTGCAAACCATCAGATTTTAAGTGGAATGGAATGGAATAGAATAGAATAGAATAGAATAGAATAGAATAGAATAGAATAGAATAGAATAGAATAGAATAGAATAGAATAGAATAGAATAGAATAGAATAGAATAGAATATCCTGAGGTAGAAGGGACTCACCAGGACCATTGAGTCCCACCCCTGTCCCTGCACAGACACCCCAACAATCCCCCCTGAGCATCCCTGGGAGGGGTGTCCAAAGGCTCCTGGAGCTCTGGCAGCCTCGGGGCCGTGCCCATTCCCTGGGGAGCCTGGGCAGTGCCCAGCACCCTCTGGGGGAAGAACCTTTCCCTGATCTCCAGCCTGACCCTCCCCTGACACAGCTCCAGCCACTCCCTGGGTCCTGTCCCAGTCACAGGGAACAGACATGGGAGCTGTCCCTGCGCTGCCCCTCGGGAGGAAGCTGTACAACACCACGAGGTTTACACCCTTTTGTTACTGTGTCAGTGCTGTTATTTAGCCTGAAAGTTGTTCTTCCTCCCCAAGGTTTACCCACTGGTGTATTTTTAGAGATCAATCAAGCTCCCTTACTTTGATATGCTAAGCAAGCCTTTCCCATATCCTCTGTGCTGGTCCTGGCTCCTCCCCAGTTGTCCCAGCAATCTGGCCAGCTCCACTTCCAGCCTCAGCTCCTCTTTGAACACAGATGGCTCAGCAGCAAAGGCTGTTCCAGATGAGGGTTCATCCCTGTTTAATGAAAAAGCATTAACGGCTTACCTGTCTCCTGGATCCCTTGCCTAATAAGCCAGAGGATGCATTTCCCTGGCTTTGATGGTGAAGAGGGTCTGATATGCTCATCAGTGCAACAGACACACATACCTGAGCAAGGGACCTCCATCTGGTGTTCGCTCGCCTCCAGCCAGGCATCACCACTCCAGCTGCACAGTTTTATTGAAAACTTTGGTGTGGAATGTGCAAATCAGTGTGGCAGTCCTGACATTCTGGGGTGGGGCCATTCAGAGTCTCCTGAACACCACAGGTCGTGCATGTGGGCTTTGGTCCGTGCTGGTTGCTGGTGGCGGGAGTGTGATGGAAGCCACAACATCCACATAACTGGTGGCATTTGGGATGGAAAATAAGGACTAGAGAGACTTTTGAGGGTAAAAGCGGGAGGAACACATGTCTCTAACCAGGATAAGCAGAGCACATGAGGAGCTGGCAGCTGCAGAAGCCACCATGTGCAGATGAGGTTGCCCAAATAATTGTTTGGGGGGGGGTGTAGTTTAGATCCTGTGGGGGGCTGGAGATTTTTTTCCAGTGCCTAGGACTGGATGTGACTGTCCCTTTGACAAAAATTGTGTGCTGAAGAAGGATTTGATGTGTCAAGCACTGAGAGTTGTAAGACACTCAGAGGTGAGCAGATGTGCAGGAGAATTTGAAGAGAGAAAATTCTGGAGATTTAAACCCAAGCTGCTGCTCAGTGCAGAGGTCCTATCCCTGCAAAGGGTAAGTCCTTGCAAGGAAAGGGTTGAGATCTGCTTGGATGAACCCTCCCTTCATGAAGAAATGCAGGGAAAGCACAGGTTAATGAGGAACTGAAGAGAGTTTGCAATAATTTTAAGTCCAAATGAATGGATAGTGTCAGTATTGATTAAACCAGGGTACTGTTAGACTTGGCAGAAATAAGGCCTCTGTCCTTAAGCTGTAGAGACCAAAAATGAGAAGAAAATCAGTGGGACAAGTCCAAGGGCAGAATTTTATGTGGTGCAATTAAGGATTAAGTAGATGTGGCCATGGGTGAAACAATTTAGTGTCAGAGCCTAGGGAAGGTGACAAAGCACAGCAGAGCGGCCAAGGCAGGAGGAGGAGGAGGAGGAGGAGAAGGGTGAATGTTACCATGTTTGAACAACACACAGGTGCTGAAATCTGAATCAAGAGAGATTTTTCTTTACACTGGAAAGATTGCCACTCTTATTTTTCTCTAGAAGAGTACTTTTCCTTTTTTCATTTTTTTCCTTTATTTTTTTTCCTTTTTTCCTTTTTTCCTTTTTTCCTTTTTTCCTTTTTTCTCTCCTTTTTCCCCTTTTTCCTTTTCTCCTTTTTTCCTTCTTTTTCCCTTTTTCCTTTTTCCTTTTCCTTTTCCCCCTTTCCCCTTTTTCCCTTTTTCCTCTTTCTCCTTTCCTCTTTTCCTCTTTTCCTCTTTTCCTCTTTTCCTCTTTTCCTCTTTTCCTCTTTTCCTCTTTTCCTCATATACATGCATGCCCAAAGAAATCTCAGAAATTTCAAAGGGACAGAGGGAATTTCACAGAAACATAAACTCAGAGCTTAAATCACTGTATTTCACCATCGATTGCACCAATCTCAAAATCTGGTTGCACCATTGCATCAAGGAGTTGCACCAGCAGATTCAAAGCCTGAGGGCTCTATGAGAGGAGAATATTCGGCAGAAATATACATCATTCAGCATGCAAACTCAGTAACATATTTTTCACTTGAATACCCTGAATGCTTTATCTGGTTCCAATCACAGGTGTGGTTTGCCTGCTTGTTTTTGTCTGTGTTATTTGTGCCACTGATGAGGGAAAACTTTGAGCAGATTCATCAGCAGATTCACCTTTTTATTTTTTTCCCCCAGTGACAACACTGCATTGATAAAAACATAAATATTTCCCAGTTTTGGGTTCTAGTACTACCACGTCAACAGAAGTACTTGCTTTATTTTATGTTCTGTTAGAGAGAAAGAAACTATTGTAATATGCATATAGGGAAGAAAAAAAATTTGTTATAATTAGTAATTTTTTCAGACTAAGAATTCTGGATCCTATTTATTCAACAACAACAACACCACCACCACAAAACCAAGCAAACAGCCCCACAACAAAAAAACAAACACCCCCAAAAAGCCAATTCCCTCCCACCTCCCAAAAAAACCCCCACTCAAAATGCAAACCCAAAAAAGTCAACCAGTGAAAGGAGAAAGGATTCTAGGTCAAGCCTGCATGAAAATCACTTTTGATGAAGCATAAGGTCTGACAAGTAAACCAGGTCAAGTAGCACACATTATCTCCTCCGAGTTCTTCTGAGTCATGCTTTTAATTTAATGCTAGCTCTTTTTTTTTTTTTTTTTTTTTTTTTCCTCTTTTTCTCCTTCTCCCTCTTGTTATTGCTTGTCCATTTTCAGTTTTGNTGTCTGATGACCATTGGTAAAGTAGTAATTTGCTTTGGAAAAAAATACCTAACAAAACACAAGGTCCCCTTCATTTGCTCATAGTTACAAAAAAAATTCCTTTTTGACATATGTAATTACAGATGTATAATCTTATTGTTTCTCTTCTATTAAAAGAAGCAAAAAGGTGGACAAATTATTTATGATCTTACACATTTGTTGCTGTGAAGAAGTGGACAGGTGCTGACTCTCTTCTTTCACTGGTAATTTTATGAAGCAGAAATGGTGGTGGGCTAAAAACCAGTATGATTTTTGGGTTTAAATCTGCACTTAGCTGAACTCCACTTAAGTTAAAGGTAGGTGTGTTCCAAATGTTATGCTGGGCTGGGATCTGCATCTGAGTGAAAGCAACATTTTTATAAAACAATTACATACAGCCATGTTGTTAATACACAGAACCACACACACACAGAATCACACACACGCAGAATCGCAGAATCACAGAATTTCTAGGTTGGAAGAGACCTCCAAGATCATCGAGTCCAACCCATGCCCTAACACCTCAATTAAACCATGGCACTGAGTGCCATATCCAGTCTTTTTTTTAAACACATCCAGGGATTGTGACTCCACCACCTCTCCATGCAGACAATTCCAGTACTTTATCACCCTTTCTGTAAAAAACTTTTTCCTGATATCCAACTGATATTTCCCTGAGTGCAGCTTGAGACTGTGTCCTCTCGTTCTGTCAGTTGTTGCTTGTGAGAAGAGACCAACCCCACTGGACCACAACCACCCTTCAGGAAGTTGTAGAGAGTGATAAGGTCACCTCTGAGTCTCCTTTTCTCCAGGCTAAACAACCCCAGCTCCCTCAGTCATTCCTCACAGGGTTTGTGTTCCAAGCCCCTCACCAGCCTCGTTGCCTCCTCTGGACGCGCTCAAGCGCCTCAACGTCCTTCCTGAACCGAGGGGCCAGAACTGGACACAGCACTCGAGGTGTGGCCTCACCAGTGCCGAGCACAGGGGAAGAATGACCTCCCTGCTCCTGCTGGCCACACCATTCCTGATCCAGGCCAGGTGCCCTTGGCCTTCTTGGCCACCAGNTCCTAAACCTGTCCTGGCTGGGTCTGATACCCTGGCCATCCTGTAAATTCTGTGTGATGACACTCAGTATAAACTGTTTCATTATCTCACCTGGTACTGAGGTCAGGCTGACTGGCCTATAATTACCAGGATCCTCCTTCCCACCCTTTTTGTGAATGGGAGTCACATTGGCCAGCTTCCAGTCATCTGGAACCTCACCAGTGATCCAGGACTTTTGGAAAATGATGGAGAGCGGGTTTTCAAGCTCATCTGCCAGCTCCCTCATCACACTGGGGTGGATCCCATCTGGGCCCATAGATTTATGAAAATCCAAGCAGCTCAGCAGTTCTCTGACTGCCTCCTCCTGGATAACAGGGGGACCATTCTGTTCCCTGACACCATCAACCAACCCAGGAGGACAGCTGTCCTGAAGACAAGCTGTCTTCCCACTAAAGAATGAGGCAAAGAAGGTGTTAAACACCTCCACCTTCTCATCTGCAGTTACTAAGTTCCCTTCCATGTCCAACAGAGAACAAAGGTTGGTCACAGAATCACACACACAGAATCACTAGGTTGGAAGAGACCTCCAAGATCATAGCTTCCTTCTCTCCATTCTGGGTAATTCTGTCCTTCTTCAAAATGGCTTTGAGTGTTTGATCCAGGGAAACTCAGTGAAAACAAGTGTTGGTCACTGGCTCACAATCAAAAACATTGCAAATGCAGCTCACTCACTGGTGTATGGTTGTACGGGCAAATGAAAAATTGTGATCAGAAAGCTGTAAACCATTCTTGCTGGTTTAATTTTGGCACGGGATGGCTGAAGGATTTATAATTTTACAATGAAACCTTCATCTCAGACTGGTTAAAAACTGGGGGAGGGAGAGGAGCGGAAATTGTGGCTCCAAGTTCACCTGTGAGCACGACCCCGGCACTGTCTGCATCCGGGTTCTAATTAGACAATATTCCTGGTCTAGACTGCAGTCATGATTAAAACCAGACCTGACGCTCTCGTTTGAAGGAAAATTGAGTTAGCCTTTATTAACTTGCAGTTATTAACTTCACAAGGTACAAAGGAATCATTGAGCTGAAACTACTTTTGGGTTTTAAGCCATAAATGCTTTCCTAGACCAAGCTGTATATGGGACAGTGTGGCAAATGTGGCTGTTTCCTCACTGAGCATTTAATTAAGAGCATATCTTCAACAGAAGTAACTATGGTCACCTAGGACTCACCACAAGAAGCTTTTTTCTCCAGCCACTGAAGCCCAGCATGGTTTGGGTGGTTGCTCACTGCCCATGGTGCCCACTGGGGATGTGCTTGGTCCACTATGCTGAAGGATTGCTCACAACAATCCTTTACAGCCACCTCCTCTCCTCCTTTGCCCTCAAATGGTGCTTCTGGATGGTCTTGAGATCCAGGTCTACCAAAGAACTTAGGACCCTGAGCTGAAATGCATCCAGGACTTCCTGGTGTTTTGGTAGTTTTCTCAATTTGTTGTGCTGTTACCCATTAGCAGATGGACTCCATGACCTTCTCCAGAAAGCACTGAAGTTACAGCTGTATGTAGTGTGCAGAAGTGAGGGAAGGTTTATTTATTCTGCTTTGTTGTAAGATTTTTAAATTTTTTTTTGTTCTGCAGCAGAAGATTTCTTTATACCTGGAGAAAGAAATCATCTCCGCATGTTGCTTTCTTCACCTGGTTATTGCCTTTTAATTTAGTACCTGCTAACAAGAGGAAATCTATATTTCAAGGACTGAGAACTGGATATTAATTTAGAAGTCCAAGGGTTTTCCCATCCTCTGGACACACAGAGAGGCCACAGCTGAAGTTCGTTTTGCCTCTTTGGATCTATAGGCTGTGAGCCTTTCATCCTTTGCTCAGGAGCTGACATCCCACAGGACCAGGGCTGCATGAGGACGTTCCTCTTTAGTCAGGTGAGGTTCAGGTTCACCAGGGGAGGTTCAGATTAGATATTTGGAATTTGTTTTTTTACTGAAAGAGTGTTCAGGCATTGGAATAAATTGCCCAGGGAGGTGGTGGAGTCATTGTCCGAAGAGGTGTCCAGATGTGGCACCTGGGGGCATGTTTTAGGGGTGGTTATGGTGGTGCTGGGCTGACAGTGGGATTGGATGATCCCGAAGGTCTGTTCCAGCCTTGATGATTCTGTGACTCCATAAATATAGGAGCATGTATTTACAAAGAAAACCCAAACCCCAGAGAGAGTAGCCATTTGACATGTTTGGTGTTATTTTTTTTTATTATTATTTTTTCCCCCTAATTAATTCATTATACAGCTTTTTGCCACATCTCAAAATCATCTGAAAATGTGAAGAATTTAAATTTTATAAAATCTGAATGATTTCAGTTTCCTAATCAAGCAGGTGTGACAGGAGTTGCTTTCTTTTGCAAAGAGGAATAGATAGGGAAGAAATTCAAAATCATGATTTAATTGTTCACTACACAAATGAGATTCTCCATGGAAAATACCTGCAGAATCACTGTGCTTTGGACAGATTTAGTGTCATAGGGCAGAGTCTGATTTGAGCCTGGGATGTCAAGATCAGCTGGTGGGAGATTGCAGCAGGCTACTTTTGTTTTTAAAGCACATAAATGACTGTGCAATGCTAATAAATTGCACACAACATTTATTGTCCTGCAAAAATTTATTTTTTCTCTGTGAAAAAATGATGGCATTGCCCAGTAGCAGCTTGTGCTAATGGAAAATACTTGAAATCCATCAATATTGTTTAACCTGAGACATTTGTGTGGTAGAACAAGTGTCAACACCTGCCTGGAGCCTCATTCTTCAGTGTGATTTTGGTGATGAGGAGAAGATGCTTGGGTGAAATGCCTGTCAGGCTGAATCAGCCTTGGGAAGGAGCTCTTGGTCTCTCTGGGTTCAGCGTGGCCTGAAAAGTAACAGAGAGAAAAGACCTCCGCTCTTTTAGGGGACTTCCCTGCTGATAAATCTTCTGCTGGGCATTTTACCTGGTCCTTCACTGCTAAGATGTGATTATTCAAATTATTAGAGAGATGCCTCTGCCCCAATTAATGTGCAAACAAGACCATGTGTTGAAGTCAATAATATGGATTATTATTTAAGAGTAAATGTGAAGTTGAGAGGGAGATTAAAAAAAGGCACGGGGGTGGGCTAGAAGAGAAAGAAAATGACAGAGAAACAGACTAAATAGAAAAAATAGCACCACTCTGTAGATTCTGATAAAATCCAGTTGATCCTCTTCCTCTAGTCTTCTTGGTGGCTGCAAACTGCATCCATTGAGTGGTGGAGGGACGAATCCAGGGAACACAACCTCTACTGGGTTTGTGCTCACCCAGGTTCAGGGGGGAACACCGAGGATCTCCCCCAGGCCAGGGAGTTTCACACTGGACACTAATGGTGTGGGCCCCGGGACACCCCAGTGATGTGATGGTGGATCAAGGACATCTCATGTGTCCTTGAGACCTTCTAAGACATTGCAGCTGTCTCTTAGGTCAGGTTGAGGTGTACCTGAATCCATCGTGGCCCCTCAGACATGAAGCCCTTCATCCTATCTGTGAATGGCCCTACTTCAGAGGGGAGATTCTGCAGCTGAGCCAGTATGTAAGCAAGGACTCTGGCATGATAAAATCAGCCCACTTTGAGTCTTAGCCTCTTCCCCTATCTGGGAACCCAGTTTGCAGCCCCAGGCTTTACACCTGGGAGCTGCTCTGTGCATCACGAGCAGAGCACCCATGATTGTTTGAGCCATTGGCACCAATAGTCCCAGCTTGTCCAGCACTGGGTCCAGTGTTTGAGTCACTTATCAGAGTCCAGTCTCTCACAGTCACTTTCACACAGGTTGTCTCAGTTATTTTTTTCCCCATGGTCATGATTCCAGCATTCCAACTTGCAACTTGTCCCCTGAGACACCTCTAAATTTAGGACATTTTCATTCTGCATGTCAGAAAATGGGATGCAATCACACAGTCCAAACTGCTGCACGTTCCCACAGCTGAGCACCCCTTCTGGCCCCGCTCCCTGCCTTCCTTTCTGTGGGAAGGGAACCTATGCCCTCATGCAGGACCAAAGTTCCTGAAGAAATATGAGCCACCTTGATTCAGACATCTGGTCCTGCTCACTATCACCGATGGGGAGGTGATGCACCCCGAACACATAGTGTGTGGGGCTGGTGATCCAGTCCTGTGGCGTCTTCTGCAGCAGCAGAGCAGAAAAGAATTGATGATGAAAGCTGAAAGTGTAATAATAATGGAGCTTGGTTGTCACGTATAAAACAAGAGACAAACACAGACTAATGAGAAACAGAGTGGCCTGAGAGGAAGGGAGAAACAATGCCTGTACTATGGGGGGAAACATGAGAAAGGCAAATAAACTGCCAGCTGCAGGAGTTTATTGCAAGGGAAAAAACCCGAACCAAACCATTTTGCAAACAATGACAGAAAAAGACTGGAAGTATGTGCCAAGTGGAGAGTGACAGTGACATCTCTTTGAACAATATGGTTTTCACTGCTTCCCACTGGGCTGGAGCTGGAGGAACAAAGCCAAGAGCTGGCTTGCCCAGCTTAAAGTTTGCATGGAAGCATGCTCAAGCAGGCAAGCTCCACACCTGGCAGTGGCTTGGCTGACAGCTTAATGGGGTTTAAAAGCCGAGTTATACTGGGTAAGTTCTCCACACTGCAGAAGAGCAGCTCCTGTGTCCAGCAGTGCACCAGAGGAGGCCAAGGATGAGGCATGTTGGTATGGCTGAGTGATAGGGGCTTCAAAACCTCTTCTCAAGAGAAACCACTGCCTCTACCTTCAGCAGAGAGCTGGGATTAGGGAGCAGTCAGGAATTGTCAGTTACATGTGGAGTCCTGATGCTCACTGGACAGAGCTGCTCATGTCACAGCAGGACAGGGAGGGGCAGGGGCACAGGACGAAAGAGGATGATCAGAGTAATTTCAGGTGACTGGCAGTTGAACAGGTAGACACCATGAGTATTAAGAGCCAGTGTGTGATGGTCAGAGTGTGCAACTCCTGTGCTGTGAAGGACAAAAAATCCCCTTTGTGTACTTTTTCCACGTGGCTCCTTTCTCCGGGTCTAAACATTTTCCAATATGAAGGATAACAATAAAAGGGAGTTTATTGTGTCTTTATCGAAAAAATCTCGATCAATTCGTTATTGCTTTCCACGATCTTAGCATATTTTGCCAGTTTCCCTGCATATCTGCTTTTCATTTACCTGAAAAGTGTCTCCTGAGCTGAATTCTTCCTTATGACACAGGCGTGGTACCACGTGTGCCGACTCCTTCCTCCCTCCCTCTGTCCCTCCCCCATTTTCTGCTCAGAGCTGCAGTTTTCATGACGGCCCTTGTCAAATGTATTTCTTAAGCATCTTTCTTTGTCCAAAAGCCATTGCCAGAAGGGTGTCCGAGCTCTTTCTGTGACATGTCCTCAAAGGACACTGCTCTGAGCTGCTCTGGTCACTCTCTGCTTTCATCTTCTGTGCTGTCAAATCGTTTTCACCCGTGATGGCCCTTGTCCATCAAACGTGCCCTCCCTGTAAATACCCTCAGGCAGGAAATCCATTAGCAGATGGACTCCATGACCTTCTCCAGAAAGCACTGAAGTTACAGCTGTATGTAGTGTGCAGAAGTGAGGGAAGGTTTATTTTTTCTGCTTTGTTGTAAGATCCTTTTTTAGAATTTTTTTCCCATGGAGAAAGATTTCTTTATACCTTGAGGGAGAAATCCTGTCCCCATGTTGCTTTCTTCACCTGGTTATTGCCTTTTAATTTAGTACCTGCTAACAAGAGGAAATCTATATTTCAAGGACCAAGCACTGACAGAAAATGCTTCTTCAGGCCTCCTGCTGGAGTGAGATCTCACACCAAGGAGGTGGAGAGACATCCCTTGTTTGGGGAAAGAGAAAAACAGCCCCTGAGGGAGCTCTTTTCCATGGCAGCTGGTGGAAACAAGGTGCAGACCAGGTGTGGGCCTAGTCAGGAGCCAGGCAGTGCTGGCTGCACTGAGGGCAGATGCAGAAGTGCAGACCTTGGAATTATCCCACCAAACTGTGTGGGACACAGCACCCAGAGCAGTGTGGGTGGAAAAGCCACCAACAGAGAAGCCACAGACAGCCAAAGCCACATTTGCGAATCATCCATAAGGAAAGGGTAAGAAACAGTCTTCAGGAAGGGTCCTAGCTGGAAAAAGTTTTGGAGTTTTGAACGGAAAAGTCTTGTCTCCTGCTGTTTGAACACAATGGGGGAAGGGAAATGGGGTTTTGTACATTCACTGCAGAAAAATAGGAGTGCATCAGGCAAGTATCTGATTTCTTCATCAATTACTACTTCTAATGGAAACAGCATGCCTGTCCCTAAATTTTGGCTAACTGCACGAATTGCAAAGGGTGTCAGTGCTGTGGGATCACCCCGCAGAGCCAACACCCCCCAGCTGCTACAGAGGGATGCTCTCCTCTTCTCTATCTTCATCGACAGAGAAGACAGAAAGTAATTTTTATAACGCTCTCTCCCTACTGTTGTCCTTTCTCAGGGATCAGACCAGGTTGCTCCCCTGGCTGAGGGACCCTGGCTGCTGTGGTTTCCTTCTCACTGTCACAGCAGTGACCTGGCTCTTCACTGCTTCCAACCTATGGGGGTGTCTGTAAAAGTTGGTGGAATTAGAGCACTTAACAAGTGGTGTTTTTATTATAATGTCCTCCTCTCCTATTCCATGATACTGTAGGAATTGCTGAAATACCAGCACAGCACATCACATTTTCAAAACGGAAAACCTACAATTTAAACTGTGCTGAGCAGCTTGTTCTGCTGCCTGTTAATAGACTTCTGAGTTGCAAAATACTTGCAAAAGCCTGTTGGCAGGACGCACGTTTATTAGGAATGAAAATGATACCTAGTATGTTAATCTATGCAGGAGCAACCGGCTATCTCCAGAAACAGCAAAAACCCCCTAAACTGACGCCGGTGGAGCAGCAGAGGGCATCCGCAGCCTGCGTTTGAAGGCTGCAACGAGGGGAGTGTTCGCTGGCAGCGCTCAGCAGGACAATGCTGCCTTAACCAGTGAGTGGAAACCCTCAGAGCATCCTGTAACCCCAGCAAAGTCAGCGCCGAGAAGCATTTAATGCTGCAGCATCTTCGGAAATAAATGATAAACGAGGCACACCATGTCCTGGCACCGGAACAGAGTGGGCAATATGTAAAGGCAGTGATAAACGGGGCAGGTCACTCTGCTGTGCCTGCCTCTCCAGCCGAAGCCCAGGGGTTTGCTCTGGATTAAACAAAGCCATGTGCTGTTTACAATGTGGTTTGAGTTTGTGCTTGCAGAGGTCTGCAGTGCCCCTGTGGAACAATAGCTCACTGAGCTGGGCAAATGGGGAACAGCCCGTGAACAATGAACAAACAGCAAGAGGGAGCTGGGTTGTTTTAATTCTCATCCAAAATCCGAGGCAATGGGTTTCTTGATGGAAAACAAAAAGCTTATGAAGCTGCTGCTACATTGTCACCATTCAGCATCCTGGAAATTAGATTCAGATTTTTGGGAAGGTTCTTGGACCAGTGGATGGAGCAACACCGGATGGTGCCAACCTTCCCTCATGCTGTGGCCTTTGCTGTTTCCTTTAAAGGATTTTGTCACAAATGGAGGTTTCTAAGATGGCTGCAGCCAGAGACATTTAGAAATCTGCCCCACGTGTCTAGGCTCTGAGCAGGGAGTCTGGGGAAAACAGAAACAAAGAGCACTGGATCATTCCTGTGCTGTGAACACTTTTTCTTGCTTTTCACATCCTCTAAATTAGGATAAAACCAGACTGTTTCAGCATCCCATGTTCCCCTAGGGTGAATAATAGGGCTCCTGCAGCCTGAGGGCAAGTTTTTTCATCAGTACAGAGATGAAGAACCTTGGCTTGCACGGAAAAGGCAATGAAATTCTTCAAGAAGTGAAAGTGGTCACCATGACCCTTTGTTGTGATAGATTTACCCTACTCCTAGGGATATGAGGCAGTTTCTTCTTTGCCTTTCTTTCTCCTGTGTTTCAGAGATCAGAGAAAGAGGAGGATTGCAAGAATATTGAACCCAGTGTAAAAATATGCAAGTTTTAGCATCTTTTGTTTTAGAGGTGCTTGCATTTCCTCTGATTTGAAATCCCCCAGAAACTGATAGTTTAAATACAAGGGTGATGCTCAGTGAGGAAAAGCAAATGAAGACAAAACTACATATGCCAGTGAAATAAATGGTGCCTGAAATGCGAACTAAATGTCTTCACAGTTCAAAGGAGCTTGCAGAGGCACAGGCACTGCCCTTACATTTCCTGCCCCAGGATCTCATTTGTCACCAGCTCCATTTCTAGCTAGGCTGGGGGCTGCTTTCTCAGGAGCTGTGGATGCCTGGGGAGCAGAGGCTGTGGGGTGTGGGAACCTCAGCTGTCCTGATGTGCATCTGCTGCCTGGCTTTCTCACTCCTCCTGGCAAGCACAGACCACAGCCCCAGCAACATCTTTGTCCTGGGGCTGCCACAGGCATCCTCAATAGGTACACCTTGGGCAGTCAGAAGCCTCCCAGAGGCTATACCCAAGATGGACGATGGTCATGAGTTTTTCAGACAATTATAATTTTGGTCCATTTACATGTCAAGGGTTAATCCTCCAATTGCAGCTTCAGGTAGTGAAGTAATTTACCCCCAGTTTGCTCCTCCCCAATTCACTTTTGTTTATACTTTTTGAGGCCTGAGGCTGTGATGATGATCTTGGTTCTCAGGCCTGGAAGGATTGTCTTGTCAGTCCAAAATGTGAAGACAGTAACTAACACTTTATATGGAGTTTAGAGTTATACACTAATGCAGTACAGGATCTGAAAAATACAAAAGCTAAAAACTTAAGGCATCAACAACTCAGGATCACACCAAACAAGACCTCAAGTCCAGACTCTTTCCCAAAAGATGCTAAGTGCAGCTGACTTTGGTGCTCTCTACAAGTGTCTTGCACAAGGCTCCCATGGCACTACAAGAATCTCTCTCTCTCTTCCTAGCCTTTACCTGACCATCAGCATCATCTCTGCTTGCAGAAGCCTCCCTCACACGTTTTGGGCGGCCACGACCTGCTCCAGCTCCCTGGATGCTTGGCTTGGCCCCAGGGGACAGACAGGAGAGGAGGGTCTGAGGTGCTCCCCTGTGCCAGGACTGCCGCTCTGGTAACTCAGACAAAACCCAGGATTTCTGATGATTTCTGGGGTGTTTCATCCGGAGAGGCACAAACAATGGCTCCTAAAGTATTTGCTCCTAAATTGCAGTAGAACTTCCTTGAACACAAATTGGCCTTTACATGACCAGGGCATGTGAGCCCTTGGTTACCTTCCAGATACAAAGAAACCTTCAGTTTTTTTTGAACACATGGGAAAGATTATGTCAGGGTGAAAATGTAGGAAGGGAAGGAAGTGGAGCCCAGCATATTTTCCAGAGGTGTGGATAAGCGTGAAGATTTCATGCCATTCAGTCAGTCATTATCTTTTATCTCTTCTGGAAAGCAAAACAACAGTAAAATGGAAGTGTTAAGTTTAAACCCTTTTCCAGAAAGCTGAATTTATCCAGAGGGGATTTTTTCCCTGGAAGCAAGGATCAGTAATAACTTTTGTGAGAATTATCCAGCTCCTATTGTTGAGCTGAGTCTTCTCTCTTCCTTTCATGACTACCTTCTCTCAAAAACACTTTTTTTAAAGAATCTCTGGAAAGGTGTTCCCAAATGGAACTCTTCAGGAGAGAATAATTCTTTTTGGCTTATGGGCCCAATTTTCCAGTGGTTTGCTTAGTTGGACTTGTTCCTTTTGTGTAAGATAAGGTACCAAGTAGAAAAGACAGGTTTTAATATATTTTCATGATGCCTTTTCATTTTTAATGTAATTAGCCAATCAGAAGATAATTGGAGGTTATGGATGCAGCCTAAACTTTGGGGAGAATAAATCTGTCTCCAGGATTTAGACTCCAGAACAACAGCTGGGAGGTAATAACAGTCTGGAACAGAGAAGAAAAAGCAGTGCTTCCATCCTTAGCACTGGTGAGGTTGTTCTCCTCTCAGAAGAAGAGCAGTGCTTTCTAGAACTGATGCATATTATCTTTGTTTATTTTGACTGCCCCTCTTGAGAAGCAAATTGGTCTAATTTCTGAATTATCAAGTCTGAGGCAGGCCTGGAATATTTTGAACAAGAAAAATACCAAGAAAAAAAAAAGAAAAGAGAAGAAAAGAAAGAAAAGAACAAAGAAGTAAGGAAAAAAGAGGGAAAATTAAAAAATAAGTCGAAGTAGCCTTGGCACTATGCTGGCCTATTTTTTTTTTTTTTCTAGAAGCATCATTGTGGATACAAATGGATTAGCACATAATGTTGAAATACTGTAAATATGCTGACATCTCATTGTTTTGCTCAGGAAGTAGTTTGTCATTACTACCAAAACCACAACTGTTTCAAAGCTAATTGAGTGTGTTGCAAGAATTTTAAAGTCTCAAGTAAAACCACTGGTCAGTAACCAACTGTATGTCCTTGGATAGAAAGGGCTTCCCATAGGAGAGTGGGAAAGTCTCCAGATGACTGGTAGGAATTTATTCAGGGTGTGATTAATGTAATGGTCATGCTCAAAAGAGCCAGTGAGAAGCCAGGGAAGTGAGACATCAGCCTGAACAGCTTTGCAAGGAAGGAAGTTGATATTAAAAAAACTCCCCTTTTCTAGAGCTCATTATCAGAGATGGAATTCAGGAGGGTGGTTTTGGCAGTTTCCAAATCTGGGTGACAAGGACTTTTCAATGTGATGGCTCCTCTCACTGCAGCAACATCCAGCTCTCACATCCCCAAAATAGATGTTTTTCCTAGGAAGTGGAAGGGGTGATTCTCCCCACCCTGGCGTAGGACACATCTCAGTGTTGGGAAGGGAAGGGTAGGGAAGGGAAGGGAAGGGAAGGGAAGGGAAG
>VYZR01058224.1:0-18767 GCA_013400675.1 Oxylabes madagascariensis
GCACCATGCTCTGACCAACTGAACTAATTCAGGGTCATGTGTGATAGCCAGCTGGAAAGGGAGAAACTGATCCCAGTTGATTTGCAGTGGTAGGATGCTTTGCCCCCCTTTGAGCTTTATGTGTGACTTTATGTATTTTTTCAGATATATAAAATATTTGGTTGAGTGGAACAGTTACATAACATTTTTTTCTGTCTTTCCAGATACAGAGTAGGCTGTTTCTATAGGTAGTTGTTTTCTAAAATCTAAGGATACATTAATGAAGATGCATTGCACTGGTATTTATACCTAGCCCTTTCACCACAGTGGTTTCAGGGTGGTTGAACCATCATAGACCAAAATAATTGTGAGGGTCTGAAATGTCTGTGGAAAGCAATTTTTTGCCATCAACTACTATATCCTACATTTTGCCTGAGTTCAGGGGCCTGTTTTCTGTTGTTGGTCCCTCTCATCTTTTAATCAGAGCCATTCAGTGAAGAAGAAGAAAATTATGCTTATTTCAGAATAATTGACTGTGGTTAAGTAGAAGTTTCCTCTCAGTGGAAGGTAACTATCTACATCTGTGTAAGAGGGTCCCCATCCTCCTCTTAAAGAGTATCCAGCTGAGGTTTGTGTTTCTATCAGCCCTCACAGCACAACCTGGTTCATCCCTGAAGGGGGTCACTGATAGCACTGACAGTTCCAGAGCCAGTTCCACAAGATGCTCCTGCACATAGAGAGAAATCTCTGCTCTAAAACCCCTTCCATACAGAAAGAATGGTCTTTATTTGCCACAAGGAGCTGCTGTGAGAGCGGATTAGTTAATGTTTCAACAATGTTTGGAAGTATTTATAGCATTAGACTGATCTTTATATCACTCAGTAAATAGCTGTTATTTCTTTATGGCAGGCTGAATATATGGGCTGTTATGGTGATGCAGCCAAAGGGGCTTTTGATACTTTTTTCCCATTAGAAATCAGGCAAATTCATTTCTTGGGTGCTTTTGAAATTTCTGCAATCAAATCAGACGGAGGGGAGATAGGATGGAAAACAAGAAATGAAGTCTCTCCGAAAAATTTGGTCGGGGGAGCAAAGTGAGGTTTCAAGGGGGAGTGGAATTGCTGTAGTCAGGAGGTGCATGGGTTCCAACTCTGTTCACTGTCTTCTCTATTTCAGTCACACCTTAGTAGCCAGAGTCACGAGGGTGAATTTTAGATGCCGCAGCTGATTTCTTCTTTCTGGCAGCAGTGAACTGTTACATCCTCTCCCTGCTTTCCTTTCCCTGAGAGGGGAAGAGTTTCTCCTTACATCCTTTCCCTGAGATGGGAAGCTGTGGCTCCTCCCTGCACAGGTCGTGGTGCTTGGCAGGCACTGTGCTGGGAAGGTGCACCTTGATAACCTGCCAGAAGCAGGTTTGCTGTATGCGGTGGTCCAGTGCAGGCTCTGCTGAGCACCAGAGCTGTGGCAAAGAGGATAAATGGGGGGAACATGAGAAAGGGGACCAGCTCCTTTTGGCACCCTTTAGAATGGTTCACTCTACGTCTGTTATTTATACCAAGACCAAAGATTTTTTATGTTTATACACCTTTTCACTTGAGAGGAAGAGTAGTTTTAGGGCAGTCAAAGCTGAAAAAGTACAAAATGAAAAGTTGATGCATTTACTGCCAGCACCTTCGAGACCATTCATGCAGAGAAAAAGCTTCTGGGTAAGGCAAAAGTTGTGCCTTTGGATTTTGACCCTCACTCCAGGTGAGGTGGAAGAAATTCAGTTCCTTGCAGATCCTTGCAGAGTCAATGATGAAAAGTGAGCAGCAAAGGCATAGTTTTGCTGAGATTGAAATCAACCAAGTGAGGAGCTGGGATGTGGGAAAGAGGAGAGGTGGGTGTGTTTATGTTGGTGTGGCAGTGCTGGTAGGGAGCTGCCTGAGGCCCAGGAGGAGCACAGCCTCATGGATAAGGGCTCCTTGGTTTTAACTCTGATGATGAGCTCTGTCAATCTCACGTTCCTTTGGTTTCAGCAGCTTGCCATCCCTGCTCGTGCAGAGGGTGCTGGGTGCTGGCAGGACCATCTGTCAAACTGCCTGAGGAGCTGGGAGCAGAGGATAATCCCTGGTGTTGCTGGGAGCCTGGAAGAGCAGAAAAACCAAAGGGAAGCTTGATGATGGGGTCAGAGCTGTTTGCTTAACTTGAACCATTGGCTTGACACTCCAAGTCCGCAGTTCAAAGATTCTTGGGACAATGAAAACCAAAAGCTCAAAGAAATAACTATCATGGACAAAAGGTGCTATTTCATGGTTAATAATTGTTTAAATTGTTATAATTGTTTAAATTTGCATACACACATACACAGCTCAGAGCTGGGAGATCTCTAACCCTTCTAGACTGTGGCCCAGAGAGGCTCTGCTCCATATGGCTCTCTTGGGAAAATCAGACCTTGTCCTGCCAGCTATTGCCTGTCCTGTGTGGAGCAGAGCCTCTCACCTTGCACAAGGACTGTCAGGGGTCACTTCAACGAGCCAGGGTTGTTGTCTGCATGGGGACACCAGCCACAAATGCAGTGCAGGTAGGAACCTGAATGAAAACAGATGAGCCCTGACAGAGAAATGACGTGTCACAGGATGTCCCAGAGCTGGCAAAGGTCAGTCTCACTCTGCTGTGTCCTGTTCTCGTTTGATCCTATGCCTGGCTGATGAAGAGGAGGGACACAGCATAAGTTCACTGTGCAGGACATGACAGAGCTCTGGGCTAGCCTGAAATTGGGAGAAACTCCTCTGACACCCAGATGAACTCAAGGAATTTGTCAATAATCCCCCATCTGCCTTGGAGAGCAGATTAGGAGCATCTGCTGAGAGTCCTAATTACCCCTTTTTCCCTGCCAAATTTTCTGTGGTTGTCAGCTCAACACAGGTTTTTCATATAAGACTTGGAGTCTGCGTGTGCTGATGCTGCTCCAAATGAGAGAGGAGGACACAGTTATATTCTTGTTCTCCACGAGGTACAACCCTGTGAATCCAAATCCATTTCAGCTACCAAGAAAGGCAGTGGATTCAGGGGACTTTGAGGAAGACCTGTGTTTCACCCTGGTGCTGAAGAGGCTGGAGATGTGTAGGCTGTGATTTGGGTTGGGGCTGTTTTGCTTGGTTGTCTACATCAGAGGAAACTGTCGTCGTGTTCAGGTTTAGGTGGCTTTCCCTGAGTTTTGGTGGAAAGAAGGCAGGCAAGCTATGTTCTGGGGCTTCCTGATCCAAGGTCTGTTTAGGGAACTGTGACCCTGAGATTGCTGCTCTCTTCTGCCCCAGGAGAAAGAGACTTTCAATAGTAAGATGCTTGTTTCCTACACAGGATCAAATAATACTAAACCCCACAATGCAGGTACTGTACTGCTTTTTTCTCAGGTACAAGCTATTTTTTCAGGTTTTGTTTGTAATTTTTGTACCTTCTTTTCTCTAGATCCTTCTGAAGTGTATCAAATATCTTCTTGAATGGCACATTTCTGAGCATGTTTCTTACATTTCTTGTGCACAGGATTTTCTTCCAGGCTTTGTGAAGTCCTCTTTGTTAGAATGAACTGCAGAAGAGCCAGATGGTTTGGCCAGAGTCCAGTTACCTAAGAAACACAGCACCAGCGCCCTATCTGAAGCTATTTCCTCTAAAGATCACGCTCGGCCTGCTTTGTTCTAATAACCAGCTTAAAAGTCAACATTGAGCTGTCAGTACCTATTTTTTCCTCCATAATTAATCTACAAAGTTCAACCTGGAATCGATAAAAATGACCTCATGGCTTCTTTTTTTTTTTTTTTTTTTAATCTTTCCANACAAGGTACACCCGTAATGGGAAAAAAGAAGCTCTTGGTTTCTTTTTTTTTTTTTTTTTTTAATCATTCCTCAAACAATGTTTCCCCACACTTCTCCTTCACAGGTGTGTCGAATGGTGGCTCAATGATCTTGGGGCTCTTTTCCAACCATAATGATTCTATGAATGTTAGATTTTCAATCTCAATCCATACTTGAATCAAAATCTGAGGTTTTCCTTCTGCCGAAAATCTGAGGGAACATTTGGCTTGATTTAGGAGACACATTCTTTCTTCAGTTCAAATACTTTTCATTTTCTTTGTCTTTCAGCTTGAATTATTGTACATTTAGAACCAGATTTTATTATCGTTATTATTTTTTGTAATATATTTTCTTAAAACATAACGTGGGGAAAAAATAAAACAATGTTGGGACATACATCCTTATGCCAGAGGAGGCTGTCAGAGGGACAAAGACACACTTATGGTTCCATGTGACAGGCAGAAATTTATCCCAGAGTCAGTACTCTGCATTTATCCAGAGTCAAGTTTCTTCTGACATGGAGGATATGATTTAGTAATTGCTCCAAGCTGAGTGCTCTACTATACTGACTTTTTTGGTATTGAGATAAGAGCTGAATTTTCTTTCTGAACAAGGCTCTGATTGTGAGCTGCAAAGCTGGGTAGAAATCTGGCCCCATCGACTTCTGCAGTGTGACCTGGTGGTTGTCAGACCCTTAACTCTCAGGGATCTTTCTCTCTTCAGAGTTTAAATGTGGCCAAGCGGGGTTTTTTTGGTCCCTCTGTGGTTGCTCTTGCACAATCTCCTCGTTAAAGCAGCATATCAAAATCAGCGGGTGAAATTGGACATTTCCTTTGCAAATGAAAAATTTATTGTCCGCTCGTGCCTTTGTGCTGAAGTTTGGATCTGGGGTTTTAAAGCCCCTCCTTCCCCTGCCTATGTGGGAGTTTCCCCTAAAGATGTGGAATGTTTACTGCATACCAAGGGCAAGACATTATGCAGAAACGAGGCTCACAACACCTACAATTTCTAAACCACATGTGGCCTGTGTGGATTTCCTTGTGCTGAATTCACATGGAAACACAAACACATGTGGCATTTTTGTTGCTTTTCTAGGAAATCACGGAGCACAGCCCTGCAAAATAATACTTCCTACTGTTGGATCCACTGTGTGAGGGGGGAGGTACTGCTTTTGTGTCCTGGGCTGCTGAAGCCTCATGCCAAGGTCTTGAGTCATTCACCCCCAGTGTCTGGCTTTCCAGGAAGGCAAATCCCAGTTTTAGAACCTACTGGGGACTGAAGAGCGCTGCGGGAAATAATAAAGGAAAGGTCATCAAATGTTATCAGAATTTGGGTTTTCCAATGGGGATCATGCCAGGAAATGCGTGATTAGGAATTGGAGAAACTGTGTTGTGTCAAGACAGCTGGAGTAAAGCCAGCAGGATATGAAGTGGCTTCAGCCTGCCCTGGGGAAGGGTGAAGCAAGCTGATAAGGCATGAGGAGAGGGGAGGCTGGGGGAAAAGTGTGAGCAATTGACAGGTTTGTCAAATCTTGCTCTGTGTGTTCGATAGCCCTGCACAGCTCCAGGCTGCTCAGTCATCCCCTGGGGGGTGTGAAGGGATGAGGAGCCACTCCTGACTGTCAGGTGAGTCAGGACATGCTGGTGTTCCTCAGAGCCTCCTGATCTGCACTCAGGGTCACTCAGGCTGGCAGCCAGCAAGGTGTGTGGTCCTTGGGGAAGAGGTGTAGATGTGAAGGCCAGGAGTGGGAGGACAGGTTGTTGCTGCAGAGAGATGTCCGTCTGTGCTGCCACCATCAGCCTTTCTGATGAGGGAGACATCTTCTCTTTCCCCCTTGCAATCAATACAGCTGAAAAATACAGCAGTTCTCAGGGAAAGTAAAAGTCCTTTACTTTCCTTGGCACACATAGCAAGACCAAGAATGCTCAAGTCAGCATCCTACCCCAAGGGTGATGTATCCTCAGTTGTTCTTCGGATGTATTGAGCAAAATACATGTGCACCACCAGCAGCTGCAAGACTCCACCCCAGAGATGGCTGCATTTCAGTGGTGAAATCACACTGGAATGTGCTTCTCATCCAAACATTAACCCCACTTAACCTAAAAAAACCCCGAACAAACCACACCAAGTTTGTCCAATTTGAGAACAATTTACTAGCCTGATTTTCTGTAGCAGAGGGACTTAAGTGTTCTGCTTGTATCCCTGCTGACCCAACATCACTCTTTGTCAGAGAGCTAGAAAGTTTGGTCGTGCTGTGTTCATATTGGTTTGGAGGAAAAGACATATAAGGAGAAGAGAGAGACAATTTGCTTGCTCTTTCAAAAAATCCACTTCTAAAAAGTTTACCGAAGGCATATACTTTGTGTGATTGACCTTTTGGTCATGCAAACATTTTAGTGTCTCTCATGCCCTATTCCATGGCCTTTGCAACTTCAGCAGAGTTCTTCTAGTGGGGTTTCCTATCCCTTGAGTGTGCCCTCAAACCCCTTTGCTCAATGTTCACTTCTGAGCTCACATAACTGGCCTGTATCTTTATGTGCACAATGGGGGTTCTTCACAAGAGCCCTGAAAATCCTGGCTCCTCTTCAAATGTGTTCCTTCTGACCCTGGCAGTAATCCTCTGCAGAGCTGGTACCTAGAGCAGAAGTGCAAGTGTCACCTTTAGTGACTTCAATGTGTTAATAGCTTGCACCACGAGACTTTGCTAATGTTGTCATATTGTGACACTGACTGAGTAAGAAGCTGGCACATGGTTTGTGATACCCTGAAAAGCTCCTGGCAAGGAACTGCGTCCCCCTAAGCTTCTCTGGGGAACAAATGCAATGCAATCAGGTGCTACTCAGGGCTTGGTCACACAGGATACTGGGGCATAAGTATTTCACTGGTGTAAGGGATGTAAGTTACCAGATGGAGTTGCTTCATAGTTATATTACCAGGGAAGAATATGAGATATTGCTCCCAAGAAGCTCATCATCCCAAAAGGCTTGTTTTGTTTTAGTCCACATTGTCATCTTTCCCAGGGTTATCTTCTGCGCTTGGTCCCATTGCTACTAAAATCACTGAAAACTGTGAATTTCTGGATCACCCCATTCCTGGTTTTAAAAAGTAAATGAACATTTTTTCAATAAGTGCATCAGTTTCTCCACCTGGTTTGACTTGAGTTGCATTTTCCATCACCTGCAGTAGTGACAACGGGCTGACACTGCTGATGACTTTGGGACACATCAGGACAACTTAAGTCCTTCCCAGTGAATGACTTCAGAAATCATCGTTGTGTCTTTGCTGGCTGTATTTGGACTTTTTTTTCTGGCACTGCTGTTCTATAAACACGAGCAGTTAGGCAAGTTGGTGAAACTTTTGCCCAGAATTTACATCTAATTTTGGAGAGGGCTTGAGCCAGAGCTAAGGGACGCTGAACTTCTTGGTATGACCACAAACAGTATCCAAGAAGACACAAGGAATGTTGGTGATGTGCTAAGCTCTCAGTGCTTTCAAAAAAAAAGGAAAACAGTGAGACCCTAGTAAGAATATGAAGGAAGAAGCAAAGAAACCTGAAATGGGGGCTTGAATTGGTGGCATAAATTTTTCCATTGAGCTATTAACTTCCTTATTAACAAACTAGACTTGAGTTGTAGGCAGGGTACATAGTCTAACCAAAACACTGTGGAATTCAGATACTTCAGCACTAGAAAGTCAACACCATATTAAAACGCACCATCTGATTAGGTGACAACTGCAATTTATTCCCAGGGAAATCCATTTAATTAGTTGGAAGGACTAAGGGTGTTTGATCTTCCAAGAAAAAGACACTTCCAAAGGGCTGGTAAATATGAACTCAGAAGAGGGATTTTGTGGGGGGTTCACAATGCATCTGTTCACTGAAACTTGTAAAAAATCATTACAGCATTCAATTCTCTTGTGAGCCTTTGAATGTAATGAGCGCCCATCCCAGCAAGTGCCAGGTTCACATTTCATCTGCAGTCAGCCCATTTTTCCTATCCAGCTCCTTCAGTTGCCAGAGATCTCGGAAAGATGATCCAGAATCAGTTCAGGAATACCACAGCTCTGTGGAAACCTGCACACCAGCTGTTGTCCACAGTGAGCTGGTGACACTGTGGTCACAGGCTCTGTGCAGTGTGATTTCAAGGGAGGAGGTTCCCTCTTCCTCTAATGCTGCTGGTGGGTTTGGGGTTCCATTTTCACAGCTGCAGCTGGTGTTTGGTGCCTCTGGAGAGTGATGATTTGGCACTTTTCCCAAATTCCCCTCCTTTCTGTGCTTGGCCCAGCTCTCCTCTATGCATGAGGATAAGATATCTGTGCCAGAGCATCCAGTGCTAGTTCTACATTGCCAGCTGTGTTCTGCATTGCATAGAAACAGAGGGTTCAATCTGCAGCCCAGAGAGTGTATGGGATACCCACATACACATCCATGTACGGACACGGCACAAATCCTGATTTTGAGAAGTCTGGGACGACACTTGTACTTAGGTATGCTTTGTTATTTTTAAGCCACCTTTCCTACCCTCCCTTACAGAGCTTTAATGACCATGATATAGGAATATATCTATTCCTTTAACTTGTTTTATCAGAACTTTGATTCAGTATCAGTTTTTTGTTTCTTAATTCAGCCTTTGGTTTTTGAAGAGGATAAACTCTCCCACTCCATATTTCATGGTCACAGAATAATAGATTTTAGTGTCACTGCATCATAATCAAACCAACCGAACCTCCTCCAGTACAGTGCATCCACAACCCTGTTACAGCAGAAGTCTCTCATGGGCAGAGGGAGAGATCATTTTGGGGTAAATAGTGCCCCCTCATCCTGTCTGCCACCAAGTGACTTGAACTGTCCTTGCTTTCCTCCTTTGTATAAATCTCCAGCCCTTCACCCACATCTTCCCCAAGTTAAATATTCCCCTTTGGTTGGGAATGCTCTGTGAGCATTTCTAGGAGGAAGGAAGGGACAGCTAATAACAACATTAAACCTGACCTTCTGTGTGCGTCTGAGTCCGCTTTCCCCAAAGCTATGAATAAATTAACATTCTGGCAATAAAACTGAGCCTGTTTAATTTTCTGTTTGACTAGAAACATTGAGAAAATGTCATGATATTTGATTTCATCTTTGTCTATTTTTTGCCCCTGCTGAATGAAGCTCATTGGCCTCTGGAGAGCCAGGCACACACAGCGTGTCTGGGAGCACATAAAGGGGCACTGTCCCTCAGGCATGGGCTCCTCAGCCACGCAGGAAGTATTGGGTTTTATGTTTGAAGCCTGGATGAGGTTCCCTAATGGCTGTTAATCCTCTGGTTTCTCTGAGTACATCCTATGCCAGACCTGCTCCCACCTCAGCAGGCTTGGGGTTTCTGCTTGCTCCACATAAGTGTCCAAAAATTTGTAGGAGGAGGCTCCATACCAGACTGAATGTGTGAGTGGGGTGGATTGAAAGAGCAGCTACAGCAGCTAATTTTTCCTTGCCAAAACACTAAAAAGTTGAGTGTACTTCTAAGGGATGAGCCACTTTGAAAGAAGAGAAGGTCTAGCCCAAAGGGGCTTTAGGTAAGAGGCAGCAAAGGAAGTTAAGAGCAGGTTTAGGGTGGGCTTAGCGGATCTGCTGCTTGCCGTTGTTGTAGCTCCACTGAAAGCTGTGGGAATCCTTGCCAGATGCAGACATAGCCTTGAGCATTGTTGATACAAGGAATGGTTTCCCAGGAGAAAGGATAAAAAACTTAACCTGGAGAGATGGCCTGATGCATTGCTATGGTAATGAATCCTAAAAATAAAAAAAATTTGGAAGGAAATGGAACCTTTGCTCACAGTCATCCTTCCTTTTCCTCAAGGTTTGTGAAGAGTACTCTTCCCCTGAGTCCATTGGTACTCCCATGGCTGCAATTCCATGGAAAACCTGACTCAACAAGGCATTTTTCCTTCTGGATAACTCTGAGACATTTTCCTGTAAGATTAAATTTCAGCTTTAAAATTTATTTGAAATCACCTATTTTCTATTACACATTAATTGTGAATCTATTTTTACAATTAGAGAGTGGATGGCTCTGAGGGATTATTAAGAATTACCAGCTACTGCAAATAACAGCCAGAAACATGATTGAAATTCTGACATTTTCCATAGCTCTGAATGCAAAGCTGCTGACAGAATCAACCTGTTTATTAAAACTTGTCAACCTCAGGAAAAGAATGTGAATTCAAATCAATAATTTTATTTTTTATGGGTTTTAATTTTGTCTGAATTGAACCTTGATGAAGTTTCCCCATTGCTGACCCCAGTGCTGTAGCATTGGTAACTGAGGGGCAGATTTCACTCTACCTGTGCATCCAAGATCACCATTTTCACAGGGATGCTGCCAGATGCCCTGGCATTGCTTCTCTCCTCCATTCTCCATTTTGTGGTGGTTTTGTAAAAGCTTTTTTCCCACTGTTGGCTCAGAGAACTTTTGCTTGTGGTGATTTTGTTTGAGTGGCTGTTCACCCAAGGTTTAAGTTGGGTTTGAAGCTCCCAGGAAGAGGAGGAAAAAGTGACACAAATCCAACCACAACCAACCCTGATCTATTTGTGCTGTTGGTGGCAACAGTCTTTAATACGGTACAATACTGGGTAATCATGAACAGCTTTTGTTTCATAGGGATATCTCTGTCCCATATTAAAATCCCCCTTTACTAGGGAAAATCAATGTTTATACTGAAAAACAGACGGGGACTCAGGTTTGAGGGGGTTTTTACCGTGATGTTAAATCCCATAATCATAAGTTAAGTTTTCCCCTCCACCCTCTGCTACCAGCAGGTCCTAGGGGGGAGTTTGTGAAGGGTCAGTTCTGCTCAGAGTGCTGAGAAGCAGATGGCTCATCTTCATGGGCTGCACACTTTGGGAGAGATGGTGGCCGTGTTGCTTATGACACTGGGTCCCTTGAGGTTGTTTTGCGACAGTGTTATTAAGAATATATTTCTAGAAGTGGTGTGTGAAACTGCTAAAAGATCGTAGGTGTTGGACAAACTGAGGAATCTGAAGCAGTAAAACCCTGGGGCTCTGATCACACATCAAGCCTGAGGTGTGCTGTGCCAGCCCTTGCTGAAGGTGTATTTGGGACATGCAACACTGGTGAATTGTGAGGGTCTGACGAGCTGTCTAGGGGTGAGAAATCTGCTCCCCGTTTGGTGGTGCAATATTATTATGTTTGTGCAGTTGGATGGAATTCAGTAATCACGGAAAGAGAAAACAAAGGTAGGAAGGAGCCTCTGCAGATCCACATTTGTGCTGATGGTAGGGACCTTTCACTGCTCAGGATTGATGCTGCTGAGAAGACTGCGGGGTCTGGGGCCAAGGCCAGAGGGGGTAAGAGCAGGTTTCTAAATCTAAGTGTTGTGTTTTCTACTAGATATCAACAAGCTTGGGCTGGAAGAGCCCACAGCAGACAGTGGGAGGGAGCAGTGGCAGGGAAAGCCTTGCCTGACAGGACATTCCTGAGGCTCCACTGTGGCCCTGGTGTCCCTTGGAGAACAGCATGCCAAGGACTCAACCTTGTGACAAGGAACTGAGGGTCTCTCAGCAGCCCCGTCCCCAGGCCCAGCTGCCTGCCTGGCTCACAAATGCGGCAGAGGGCAGGGCAAAGGGAGGAGGAGGTGCTGGTGGGAGCTCCTGCACGGGGCTGTATCAACCAGCACTGCCAGGACGATGTGACTGTGATGCCCTGCCGTGGTGCTGGGGTGGTTCTCAGCCCCCTGGAGATGTGATCCACATCCAGAGCTGCTCGAGTGATGCACACAAAGAGCAGAGATGTAATGGGAGTGCCCAGACTGGCCAATGCAAGGAGCCCCTGTCGCTGTGAGTGAACGGAGCCTTATGGATGACAATTCATAAATCCTGAGTTATTTACTGCACGCAACCCGCCCCAAGCAGTAAATCTTATTTTCATTTACCTGAAGTTAACTTCTTTATAGAAACAATAGTGTTGCCCATGAGCCTTTTGGAAGATGTATCAGTTTGTGAACTGGTGGCTAATGGATGGTTTGGATGGGTGCCGAGATGTCAGGAAATCAGTTGTACCCGTTCTGGCTAAGCTTGGAAAAACAGTCAGTGTTTAGTAACGCCATCCAAAGCAAGTAGAAAGGTGAAGCTACAGACAAGCAGGAAGAAAATACACTCCCACCCCCACCCCCCCTCTGGTGTGGGCTGGGTGTTTGATCCACAGAGGTGCTGTGCAGGAGCATGGGAGGTCATTGTGTGAAGCAGGGTGCAGTGAGTTGGGAAAGCAAATGGGACAAATCACTCTGGTACTTCAATGTCACAAGTGAGGAAGGGGTTAGAGACTTTAGGAGAAGTACTCAGAAGTGTATTGTGTATGTCTAAGCTGTAGAAAAACACCTTCCTTGACTACCAGATTGCTCCTGGTAAGAAAGGACAGTAATTTCTATATGCAAGTAATTTTCATTATCTCAAAACTGGATATATCAGGAGGTTAAAAAATTTCAAGGCATGGTTCTTCTGTCTCTTACACCAGTAAAATTGCCATGAAATAAAAACAAAGCTGTTGTCTGTACCTGTGATGCTTACAGATTGCAGGCAAATACTTTCTTTAAAATCTGATCTCTGAAATAATACACTTTGCAAGATCTGTTTCGTTTTCTGTATTGAAATACAATTTGTTGCAAGCACAGCTGCTTTTCTTTATGGAACTAAATGGACTGAGTGTTGCTGTCTGCCTGATGCACTCCTCAGGCATAACCAAATCTTCTGACAATGTCAGAAGGAGGTAAGAGAAGAAAGGCAAACCATTTGCATTCTGTACCCCTGTGGATAAAGCAGGACATGGTGAACCCATTTTGTCCTCAACAGGAGTGCAGACTTAAAGCAGGTTGTCTGATGTGGGGCTGGTTGTTTTTTTGGTTTTGGTTTGTTCGGTTTTTTTTAATCTTTTTTTTTCGGGTGTTTGTTTGGTTGGTAAAAAAAACTTGTCTTCAGTAGTTTGCTGCTCGGGTTTTTATAGCTAATAGTCTTGTATACCATCATCTTTTTAGTAGTTGAACTGAAACTTCTCTGTTTCACTTAACCAAGTGTGAATTGCACATGAATAGACCCCGTATCTAGAAAAATACAATTTTTGATATACAATACAATACAATTTTTGATACACCATGAACAGTAAAGTAGACTTTCATCAGTGGAGTTCCTTATAATACAACTATTCATGGTCCAGGTGCAGATCTAAGTGGATCAGAAACCAAATTAGGTAGAGGTTAAGGGTTTGAACAGAGATACCAAGGCCACAGTGAACATGAAATATGAATTGTGTTCTCCAATGCTACCAAGAAATCCTGCTAGTTTGGGCTGTTGTGCAGTGTGTGTGTGTCATGTCCTATAGGGTGGAATGTCTTATCTAGCTTGGGTGAACAGACAAACCTGACCAAGTGTCACTCTTCAAATTCATACAGCCTCTCTCCTGTTGTGGGAGAAATAAATCAGGCCCTAAGGAATGGCTGAGCCTGTGCACCCTGTTGGGCCCTACCACCTTGGAGGCACATCCTGGAGGGCAGCTCAGCCTCCCTTCTCTGCCAGAGGAGGGAATTGCTGCCTTGTCCGAGGGATTTCTGTCGGTCAAACACTACATGATGCAAAGGAAGGTGTCCGATCTACTGAGAATTCACTGGTGAGGTTGTTAGAGGGGATTTCACTCCTTTCCATGAGGTTTTGCAATCACTGTTTGAAAGGAGCTCAGCCCTGATTCATGTAGGATTCTTCAGTATTTGTGTCCCAGTGACCTGGCAGGCGTGCAGGTGTTGTTCCCAGGGATGGTGCAATGAATGTCTTTCCATGCCCCTGCTGTTGTGTGTATAAAGTTGTGTCCTGAGGCCACAAACTCTCTGCAGACCCACCTCATTGCAGGCACTGTCCCAGCAAGTGATAAATTAGTGCGTTTGTTTCCCAGAAGTGATTATAATAAGGAAGGAATAAGACAAAGGAGAATGTTCATTTTCCCGTTACAGATGGCAAGAGGAGGAGAGTGCCTCTCTTGTTACAGATGTGCTCAACTGTCTTAGTGGAAATAATTCTTATACTGATGATGTGGGTTGCACCAGTGTTTGTACCATTTCAGCTTGGTCTCCTTCCAGGGCAAGAGAGGTACAGCAGCAGAGACAGCCTGAACACAGCACAGGCAGGGGAGGCTGTGCTGAATGAGGTGAACCTCTATCGGACAACTGCACTTTTTCATCTGAAAGGAAGACACAAAAGATCTTTCTCAACCCACACAGAGAGGTGTCCTAAACCCCTTCCTCCTTTTCCTGCTGGCTGATGGATTTCACTGGGCTCAGTTTTCACACCAAAGCAAATTAAAGCTAAAGAAAACACAACAGCAGGGAAAAGTCCCATCATCTCACAGCACGTCTTCCCTGCACAGAGATATTTTTGACATTTCTGTTTCTTTTTTTCCTAATTAGAAGTAATGATGTGTTTTTCGGGTCAAGAAGACCTCCTTTGCTGTGAAATATTAGGCTGATTTTGACAGTGTGGCTAAAAATAGGCCTGTACACACACATGTGCCTGCATGCACATGCACCAGCAGGAATAAACATGGAGTGC
The DNA here is from genome assembly GCA_013400675.1 of Oxylabes madagascariensis. Lineage (NCBI taxonomy): Eukaryota > Metazoa > Chordata > Aves > Passeriformes > Timaliidae > Oxylabes > Oxylabes madagascariensis. The sequence continues at coordinate 14,402 of VYZR01058224.1, forward strand.
TCTTTGCCTAATTACAAACATACTTTCCTCTGGGGGTGGGGGAGCGCCTTTGCCTCCAGTTAGTTGTTTTTCAAGTAAATAGAGAGAAGGAGTTTTCTGAAGAACAGATGGGCTGGAGTGAGGAATAGAAATATTTTCAGTCAAAGAGGGGCTGGATGATGTAATAAGCCACAGGAACAAAGTTCAGTTATTTTATGCTCTCATCCAGACCTCAGAGGGAAAATGCCTCTGTTGTTAATTTCAGATTCATCTGCTTTTGAAGGCTGGCTCTGGCTTTAAATGCTATTATAATATAAATGGAGCTAAACTAGGCAAACAGCAATTGAGCAATGATGGAAGAATATATTTGTCAGCACTGGAAGTGTTTGGGTAGTGTTTGCACTGCAGATGATAGGCCAGAGATGCATTTGGTTACTCTGGAGGCAAAAGGGTATACCTTGAATAACATTTTAATAGAAGCCCTCAAAATTTGCCTCTGCCTGAGTGAATTGAGGTTGGCTTTTGAGACTGCCTTTTGAGGGTTCAGTAGCTGCTCATAAACACTTTGGCAAGGCTGGCTGGTTCTTGTGCTGGGACTAAACCTCTCCTGCTCCACTTCCATGCGTGGCTCCTCCTGTGAGGGCTCGTAGGTGCCGCTTGGGCTGTTGGGGTGTGGGGAGAAGCAAAGACAAAACTCATGCCTGTTCTGCAGCTGCTGTGGTCATGTTGGTCACCACTGTCACCTTTGAGAAAACTGCTAATGGAGCATTGTTATCCTGAGCTGTGGACTCTTCAAACCAGGTGAAGTGTCAACAATCTCGAATGGTGTTCCAGGAGGCAGGAAGGAGTCTTGTGCAAGGCCAAGAAAGAGCCGGAGAGCCTGATGGGGACCTTCAGGAGCTTGGTGCAATTCAGTACCTCCAGTGAGGGAGAACGACTGTGAAAGTTAAAATTCCAGTCATTGGAGCTGTTGGTGATGATCTCTTTGCAACAAGCTGGCCAGACAGCAGCTGCTGGGGCAACTTAAGTGGGTTTCAGCTTTTAGCTCAGAGTCGCAGAGCTGGGATGAAGCTCTGTGAAGTGCTGCTGCCCCAGAGCTGGCTCAGAGGAAAGCAGCAGTGGAGTTACAATGGAAAGATGCTGTAGGAAGTGCAGAAACTCTTGCAGCTGGTCCAAGCTTTGAGATTTTGCCAGCCACTGATGAGTGCAGAGAAAGGGGGGGAAGCATGTGCAACAATCACCTGGTGGCTCTGACAAGCTGATGGAGAAAATTAGGATAAGAAGTGGTGCAAAGAATGATAGGGAAGACTGTGTGTGATATGAGGAATTTGGGGATGGTCACATACCTGTGGAAATGTTCTCCCTGCCTCTACAAAGCTTCTTTTCAGGACTCAATTATCTTCTATCTCAGATGGGATAAAATTCTTGCTGTTTGTTTCAGCATTGATCAAATTGGTCCCAGTTGTTTGCCCAGCACTCTGCTCTAGCCCCGGTTACATTTGGTTAACTCCCTTCAGAGACAAGAGCGATGCCCATGAATCAAGCAGAACAATTTATTCACTAAGAGAAGCCTAATGGATGGTTTGGACAGCCTCCAAAAGTGCAGCTCTCCCTGTCTGAGAAGCCTGAAACGTTTCAGCACTTGAGAACAAAATCCAGAGATGGGCACCGCTGAGAGCTGCACACAAAACTGACAAACCAGGATTGCTTTTTCCTCTCTCTGCTTCTTCAGTCTGTCAGAGAGTCTTGACTTCTACAAGGGAAGGATTTGGGAATTCAACTCCTGCCCAAATGCCATTACCCCAGAGTCATGGCTTTACCTTCTAAAGCTCAATGGTTGAGGTCCAGAAAGTTTCTGAGAAGTATTGTGATGCCTACAGCGTGTCCTAAGTCCCCACATGGCTTTAATTAGTGTTTGTTTGAATTAACATGACCTAAAGTCTGAAGTGAATGTGACATCTGAAAAAAATCAGAATGCAGGACATTTTGAGACAGCTAAAGGGAGGCTTTGATTGATACAGGATGGTTTTGGCTGTAATTGAGGGAAAAAAAAAAGGAAAAAAGAAGTTCAGTCCAGTAAAGACTAGGCTGAAAAATGTACTTTTGAAGGGTTTAGGGTATGTTGGGTGGACCCCATCCAGCAGCTGACTTGGCCACTTGCTCAGTCCTTCCCCTGGGAAGGGAAGTTGGGGGAGCATTGGAAGAACAAAAGTCATAAAACCTCCTGGGTGAAGATAAAGACGCTTTAATAACTGAAGGAGCACAAAGGCAGAGATGGTCATCCATCACCGTCCATGAGTGATGCCCAGACAGTCTCTGAACAACAGCTACCTTGGAAAGATTGACCCTCCCTTTGGTCCCACCTGTATCCCCTCACATCTCCCCTCCACTCCCTGGCTGGTGGAGTGAGAAGCAGGGCTGGTCTTTATGCTCTGCAGTAGCCAGAACTCTGGTGTGTTATCAGCACTGATAAAGTCACAGATATAAAACCCAGCACCTTACGGGCTGCTGGGATGAAAATTAACTCCATTTCCCCCGTATCCCATGCACTGGGGTTTGGAAGGGAGAGGGCTTTGTCAGGCTTGTGTCTTTTGTTGTCATCAGGACTGGGAGAAGAATCAAGAGGCTACACAATGCTTCCTAAAAGAGCAGTAGGAAGCTACCGCTAGCTGCAGTCCAGGACAAAAAGCCAGTTCTGGCAGTTCCAGAAGTGATTTGGTTTGGTGGTAGTCACCCATGATACCTGGCACAAAAACAGGAGATAGAAAAGCAATACATTATTTCTCAAGAGGATGGAGTCTGTCTGGGCCATGGCAGTAGCATTCAGTTCTCTTTGCACTGCTCCTGTGCCCAGACAGAGAACAACACTTTGTGAGGGAAGGTAACCTGCTGTGCTTTAGGAAACTGCCAGTGGGTTATTTCCTATGGAGCCCAGTTTTCATCTGGGAGGATTGACTGAGGGAATGTCAATTCAAGAAGGTGTTTGTGACCATGTGCTGTCCCTTTCTAGCTTGAGTTTGTCTGGATGATGGATGCAGGGGCATAGTACGTGGGAACATTGGACAGCCAAGCAATGTGGGGATGGGGGTTCCTTCATGTGGTGCTGTTTGGAAAGATCATATTCTGAGTGATGAGAAAGCTTGAAAATTTATTTGGCCAAAAGGCAGAAAGTTTCTTCTGTGTCTACTCTGTGCCACAACCATCAGTCTGTGAGTTAGTGCTGGCTGCTTGGGGTGTCTCTCGGCTCAGAAATTGTCAGAATTGGGTGCTAATGGTCATTTATCCTTGCACAGTTTTGTTAGAAAAATGCCCAATGCAAAGTGCTTCCAGACCAGTGCATAGCAGTGATGGCTGTGTGACAATGCAGTAGGACAATGTACTTGAGTGGAGAAACCTTCATCCAGACATTGTCAGGGCTCCTTAGAAGCCCAAGCATGTCTGCTGTGCTGGCCTTTGGCCACTGGCAGAAGGGACCTTGTGCTAAGTGCAAATTCCATGGACAGAGACAGCACCAGTAGAAGTGCACACGAAGAGAAAATACAGGAGAAAAGGCAGGTGTGTGGTATGAAGCTTTGAGTAGCTGCCAGAAAGCTGATCTATGTATTTAATCACCCAGAGCAGTCCCAGAGCCTGTGTGCTTCAGTGAGGGTCCCCCGAGATGGAAGCATTACTGTGCCTATAAGTAATACTCCTGTTTACTCCCACTGATGCTTTATGTAACAATCCTCCTCTGCCTGTGACTGCCTGTCAGAGCTGAAGTAACTTTTCTTTTGATGGATGTCTTCATGCTGGAGGGGAGCTGTGGGGATTTCAGCATGAAATGGCCACCAGCAGGAACAGTGACCCTGTCTGTGCTGTCTTCTAGAGGAGCATGGAGGCTTGAAGGTGGATGATAAAGATCCAGCCATTGAGCACTGCATTTATTTTTCCTGGGTGTTTCTGTGCCTGAAGTAGAATTGTGAGAGGAAGAATCTTTTCCTTTGGGAGAGTCTGTGATCAGTCAGATGCTTCAAGGGTTTTTTGCATTAAAATACAAAGTACAATAATAATAATAATAATAATAATAATAATCTTGGTTGCATTCTTTACATGGTGTTTTCTCACTTCCTTGCTGTGTTATATTTCCATTGAGTTGTAGAAGGCAAGGCTGTCTGTGGTAGGGAGATGATGCAGAGTCAAATATCCAAGTGTGTCCTTTGTACTGAAGAACTGATGATTATATTCCAGCCACCTCACCCTACACCTCAAATCAGCCACTAAAGTAGCAGTAACAAATGGAAGGATATTTAAGTTGCCTTGAATCATTAAGAAATAAACGCCCTTTCAGTCCCTACCTGCAGATAATTCAGTGTATTTTTCCCTTTTTGTGAGAAGTGGAAGGGGCAGC
>VYZR01058224.1:19073-31767 GCA_013400675.1 Oxylabes madagascariensis
CGATCTTTCAGGCTCAAAAAGCCTCCAGTTCTCCACTAAGGGAGCTTCTTTTCCTTCTCCTTTTCCCTTTTTGTGAGAAGTGGAAGGGGCAGCACAGTTTGAGAAATGCTGTGGTTCAGTGGTCCAGGGGAACTGTCTTGTTGTGGGACAGAACATGAAAATTGCAGCAGCATCTTTATTCAAGTGTCAGCAAATAAGTTCCTGTCAGGAAAGCTATTTTGAGGATGCAGCAAACTCATCTTCCAGCAGTTGCAGTGTTCATGACTCAGCTCACATTCAATGAACAGCAAAGTTTGTGGTCAACACTGTAGGCTCTGAATCTTTTCAAATCTCCTACCTTGTTCTGAGACTTACCAGGACAAAACTCGCCCTGAATAATTTTGAGCCACCTCCCTTGACTTTTCAGTAGAGGAAAAGAAACAGCAGCTAAAACCTGACCTTGTTTAGAAGAACTCTTATTATTTATGTCCTTTTTATGGACTGCTGCTGCCAACAGCTTTCACTCACTTTGTGGTTGTGGGTCACAGTGCCTGCTGCTGCTGTGTGTTCAGCTGGGCTAATACCACATTCCATATTCCATGAATATATTCCCTTGATCAGAAATCAGAATTTATTTCAGCTGTGTTTATTTCTTTCTTCATCTCCACTGTCTCCATCCCTCCACCAACCCCCCACTAAGACCTATTACTCGCTTTTTCTTCAGACTAACACGGTATGAAAATGCAGTTGCTTTTCATTTCATGCATGTGAGCAGACCTCTGAAAGTCTTCACTGTTTTCACACCCCTTTCTTATGTCTTCTAAGCTGTTTTGAGATGTGTCAAAGGATAATCCTGAGTTGCGTTCATCTGTTCCAGGAAATGTGAGGTCTTGGCTATACCATGAACACCTGCCCAAAACAGGACACCAAAGGCTGTTACACCCACCAGATGCTGCCTCATCTGGACATAGATGTGCTTTGTGCTACCAGAATATAAAGAAAAAAATGTATCTTTGTGCAGACACAGACATAAAGCACAACACAAGCCATTTTTGTTTAAAAAAAAGGAAAGGGGGGTGGTTGTAGGGATGGGGCCATATCTACACATGGGATTCTTTCCAGCACAACTCCATCAGTGAAGGATCACACCTCTCCATGTGCTTGCCTCACAGAGCTCTCCTGGCAGAAATGCTTTTATGTACGTCACCAGTTGTTGCCTGATTTTTCTCTTTAAAAGGACTCTGCTGATGGGAAACGGAGAGCAAGAGACCTGCTGTGAATTCCTCTGCTTCACCCACAGAATAGCTCCCTTGGGAGAGCAGAGACTAATACATGGGGTGTGAGTTTGAGATAATGGTCCCCTGACAAAAATCCACCCTGGCTGCAATGGTGTGAATCCAGGCTGCTCTTGGGTCTCTGATATTGTCTCAGTTTCACGATTCTCCTGAAAGCCGGGGCACAGTCATGCATGTTTGGTCCTCCTTGGGAGAAGAGAGATGTTGTGTGGTCCCAGCTCTCTGGGTCAGTCCTGGAATGCATCCTTGCTTCAGGGCTGCATTGGCTGTTTCGGGCTTGCTGGTGGCCACCTGGCTTTCTTGAATTTAAAAGAGTCAAAGGAATCACCTGCAAAATCACTCAGTGACACAGTTTCCTGTTAAAAAGAGAACTGAGCTCAAGCTTGTTTTGGGTACACATTAATTTCAAATGTATCCTTTTAATTTCTTTCTGGTCCTGCTGAGATAATCCTACACCACGTGTAGGATAAGGCCCAGATAAGGTCAGAGTTGGGAGTGACGCTCAGTGAATCGTTGATGTAGAATTGAAACTATCAGCAAAACAGTTCTGTTTTCCAGCTCTCTTCACCACAGCTGAGTTCCTCTTGCCCTCTTTCACCTCCAACCTCTGAGAGGGCTGTTTTCTTTACAGTGCATGGGCTGGGAGGTGCTGTCCATGCTGTCTTCAAAGGAGACTTTTTACTGCTAGCATCTCCCTGGTTCAGCCCCTGAGCATCAGGACTCTGAAGCCATTTGTTCCCAAGTATGTCTCCTCATTATCCCCACCAGTATATAAACCTTCTCTTTGATCCTACCAGCATCCTGATGCCATAGAAGTTTTTCTGCAGCTGTTCTTGTGGTTATACAATGCACTCTGTGCAAAGTCATTTTACTTGGTTTCTTTGACATGCCAAAACATTCGCCAAAACCTCCTATTCAAGTTGTATCTCATGTTTCATTGCACAAGTTTTGTATTCAATTAACCACAATTTGGATGCCTGCAAAATTCCCAATATGCAAATGTCCTATATTTGGCAAAATTGGACTGGAAATCTCATTAGACCAGGCTTTTATGTTCTGTCCCTGACTTCCCTTCCAAATAAGCTGTCTTCAAAACACTTTATAGTAATTCTCTAGGGGTTTTTAAATTTTCTATTCTTGCCTTTCCTCAGAACAGAAAATAGAGGAAAAATATGCTGAAAAATGACAAATGCTAAAATAATTTGCATATGTGATTTTTTTTCCAACCTTCTGCAGAGGTTTGCTTCAGATCAAAGTTCAGATCATTCCCCAGTGCCTGAAGTTTTTTATTTTCCATGGTTACAGCACAGGGGATGATGGAACTAATATGAAGTGATGCCAGTGCCTGTTTGGACAATACTTGGATCAGTAAAAATGTGCTCAGTGTTTTCCAAATATAAAAAGCCAAAAGAAACCACCTTGAGGTACCATGTGATGTTGTTTGCTTTGACCCAGGATAGCTAAAATGAAAGGTCTCTCTGAACAAAGGGTGTTCAAAACCATCCCACCTTTTTGAATGTGTGAGTGAGGCAGGAAATGTGGTGTTTACGGAGGCACTCTGAGCTTCAGCTCCTCTGTTTGCCTCTGTGTGTCTGTGTGTCCAGACAGAATTTCCCGAGTGAAATGGTTTTGATTGCTCTAGTCCAGCTTTTAAAGGTGGGCAAATAGAGAGCTCTTTTCCCAAATTACACAAATTGAACCTTTTGTTGGAAATGTCAGTAAGCAGGACAGGGGCTGGGAGGCTCTTTCCAGACAGGCTCACTCCTCCAGTGAAGTCTCCTACCTTAGATTGAGGGGGGCTGTCAGAGCCCTGTGAGGTGCTGCTACAGCCAAGTTTTCAACCACAGTGTGCAAATTTTGAGCATGAAAATGAAATGGGGCTGCTGTTATTCTAATTTTCATGGGAATGTGTTTGCATGCAAGGCTCCTCTGCAGTTTGGGACAGTTTGAGGCTGGATCACAGGTACCAGTAGCAATGAGCAGTGCTCAGCTGGAACCTCAGAGCTGCTGTACACTGTATCTTAGCAAAAATAGGGATAAATCTACTTTTTTTTCCTTCCTGCTTTCCTTGGGACAGTGCTGTGATGTTGCAATGGAGTGGGAGACAGAGATGCGACGTACACTGAGGATCATGTGGCAACAGCCTCGTTTATTGTTTGGCAGCTCCTTTTGTAGAGTTTTCAAATTTCCCNTATCACACCAGGCTGATGTGCTGGGGAGCTGAGAGCTGTGGGACAGTCACTGGGACTGAGAGCCTCTTGCTCACCCTCTGTGCAGTCTGAGAGGTCAGTCCCAGGTGTGAGCACAGCTTTCACCATCAGGACAAGCTCTGCTCTTGTTGCACAGGCTGGCTGCTCCCACCAGCTGTCACCAGAGCCTGTCTTGGCTCTGGATTAATACATCTGCACATTGCTGTATTGTGCAGATGCCCACAAATTGCAGGTGGATGCCTGTGTACAGAGGAATATCCCTACCTGTCCAGATTGTCCATGTCCCAGCCTGAAGGGACAGATTATTCTTCCAGTTTAAAAATCTCATCAGCCGTCCCTTGCCCAGCCAGAGGAGGAGCATCTGTCCTTCTCACTGCAGTCCTTTACAGGATTGCTGACCCTCTCCCAGCCCAGCTCTGGGTTCAGCCTGGCCTTGGCTGAGCAGCCTGTTTCTCTCATGCAGGGGGACAGCAGGCACTGGGGACAATGCCTGAACTCTTTGATCATTTCCAAGTGTGAACGACTCATTCTGTGTTCAGGGGTTCTCTCCAGTACCTGTTCCTCAGGTTTGAAATTATCCCAGCTCTGGCTTGATGCAAAGGAAGGTGTCCGATCTAATTGCTGCTCCTGCTTTTTGCATTAACCTGTCCTTGGTGTGCTGGCACTGGCATCTGGTGACACTCGCCTCGTTTAATCCGGGGGATGTGATCCCTGCCGCGGGAGGGGCTGCCCAGGCAGCGCCTGTGCTCTGCCCACCTTGACTCTGTCTCTTCTCCCCTTGCATCCCCTCGTGACTGAAGGAAATAGGGAACATTTAAATGCAGGAGGAATATGGCTGTGAAATGGTGGGTCACGGGGGTGGGACTGGATTCAGTTTTCATCTTTTAAGAAGAAAAGGCATTAGCTTCTTTGTTCAGGAGCCATTCATTAGCAATTGGTGTCTCAGTGGCCCAAACTCAACCCTTTGCTGTCTGGTTTAGTTCATTCCAAATTGCTCAAGTATCTCAGTATGCACTGGAAGAATAGGCCATTGGCATGTTATCACATATTATTTTCATTTTTTTTCCTTTTTTTTTTTTTTTTTTTTTTTTTTAAGGTCTTAGACGTTCTTGTTTTAGACCTGGAGGATCCTTTTTTTTGTGATTGCTGCTTGTGATGCAGAGAATGGTCCTCAGGGTTAATGGCTAAATCCAAACAGTGTCCTCTGCTGTCTGTGCACCAGGGTGTACTCAAGTACTCGTCGTTTTATTTTACCACCACAGTTTTTTCTAAACTTAGCAGAGCATACACTTTGTCAGGAGCTGTCCCCATGCCAAGTTTCAGGTTTCAAAGTATTGCCATTTTTGAGCTATTCCCTGCTTCTTTCCTTCTGTGTGTCTCCCTCGCATTGCACACAAAACTTTCTTTTTAATGTAGAAAATTATATTTTTTCCACCCATTTGTAACTTGAAACATCTGAAGAGGTTTTGCTCCAAGTTTATATTTAAAAGAAATAATGAAAGCCAATGCTGGCAGAGAAAGCAGTGTGAAAAGTTGCAGCTCAGAAAATTCAAGAACATTATGGGCATTTGCAAGGGAGGAGGAAAATGGAAGTCCTTGCAGCCTGTCTTAACAGGAGTCATGCGTGAGATTCAATAGGATTAAAGCTGCTGTAGCACAGAGCAGTACTCCTGTTTGGGCAGCCTAATGTGCTTTATAAAACGACGGAAATTACTTGATGGCAGTCCAGCCAGTTGTTGTGATCCAGCATATTCAAAAGTACTGTGATGGCTGAGCATTTATGTATTTGAAGATCTATCTGGGAGGGCTGTGCTGTGAGTTTCTGGCCCATGAACAGTTACAAACATCTGGGCTTTCTTTGTGCTAACATCGTCAAGTCAGAAGCCTTTTGGACAACTCCATCTGGCCTGGCAGAATCTTCCACTGCTCCCTGACACCATGAAGTTCATTTACTGACTGTCCCCCTGGAGAAAACTGGGGTCATTTAGGCTGGGTCTAGGTTGTCTGGAGACTGGTAGGCTCAATTTAAATCTATTTCAAGAGGACTGCTCTTAAAATATGTCTAGACATAGGATAGTTTTTGTTACGTCTTTGTTTCAGTCACGGCATGTCCGTAGGTTTTGGCGACCTGGTGTGGCTGCTGGTCAGCGCATCAAGCTAGACTTTGATTTTTGTCAGAAAGTGAAGTTTTTCCACTTCAATATCCCATGAGCCAGATGCTACCATCTGCTGCAGATTCTCCTCCCCTCCTGCCCTGTCCTCTCAAGCCCCCCAGCAGTTGTTTTATGAATGATGACATATCTGGGTTTCCAACAGTGCACATCTTTTGTGGATTTTGCTGGTCTCCAGCAAAAAGTTGGTCTTTCAGCCACCACACCGTTGGCTACGTGGCTGAAAGTATGACATCTATAAGACAGGACTAGGAAGCAGGTTTTGGACTAGGATATACAACATCTGCTTGCTCTTTGTGTAAAAGGAAAGATTACAGACTGTAATCTGTAATGCCAGGGCCAGGGTGACAGCTTGGCTCCACAGCAGAACCCAGCATCTCACAGACATGATGCTCCTGCATGTCCCTTGTTTGTTTGACTCTGGAGATCTGAAGTTCCTCAAATTCCATTCTTTAGTGTTCTTAGGGCGTGTGAATCCAGAGTCAAGGATTCATTTTCATGCACAAGGACTTGAGGTGCTGAGCAGCTAATCCTGGCTCTAATGCCAACTACAATGAGATGTGGCTCTGAATCAAAGCCACAAGTTGGCCAGCTTCCTCTTTGGGGACATCCTTGCCTGTTACTAGTTGCAAATATTATGTCTGGCTTGAAATTTTGTGACTAGGCAAATTAAATTCCTAGATCTGAACAGTGTAGGAATTTGTAAAAATGTAGAACTAGAGTAGAATCTAAAATGCCCTGGTTGCAACTTACCTTTGTGTTTAAGCAAAGCTTCAGCTGGAAAAGAGGTAGACCTTTCAGGACCAAACTGTAGGTTCAAGGCCCTGAGAGAGATGATTCAACGTTTCGTCTTTAGGTCTGGCAGGATTTGTTTGGGTGCAACCCATCTATTATGCATAAGCATGAAAGATCCTGTGTACTTTCCATAAAAATCTGCTTACACTTGGGACTCTTTCAGGCTTTTGGCCATTGAAGCATTTGTAAATTTTAAAACAATCTGCTGATTTTCTTTAAACCAGCCTTGTTTGGTGTGTTCCTCAGTTTTGTACCGCTTTGAGTTGTGTGTGGGCACTGTGTTTAGAGAAAAAAAAGAAAAATCCAAGGATATTATTGTTATCACTGAAGATGAATTCCTAGAAACGGTGCCATGGTGTAGTAAATGCTATGTAAACCCAGAGTAACAAAATGTTCTTTCATCCGCCACCCACCACAACACAAACCTGCACTTTCAGGTGTGAAGGCAGTCGTGTTCCATACACAGCGTGCTGTTCCTGTGGAAGGCTGACGGAACGCTGCACCTTGTTGTTCTCAACCTCGCGTCTTTAGGACACGCTGGGTCAGGTACAGGAGGTGTCTTTGTGCCTTGGTGTCCGTAAATGGCCTCATTTGCTTTGGCCTGGCTGCCGGCTGACATCTGTTTCTTGCTAATTAGGCGCAGATTAAAAGGATCACCCAGCTACTTACCTGCGCAGCGCAGGGGGTGGTGCCAGGCGGGTGTGTTTGACATGCCAGGGAGCCTCTCAGTCCACACCGGTCACCCCGGCTCACCGTGCCCACCACACAGCTCTATTTCTACTCGTTAAATAGACTTAATAAATAAATAGCACCTTCTAAACATGTAGGCGGCATGTCTAGCACAGCACTGGCCTCCCAAATGCGCTCTGAAGCCAAAAGCGAGTGTTCAGTGTGACTGGGATTTATCATTAGAGCCATAGGGGCTAGAAAGTGTGCTTGTGGCCGGCGTGCCAGCTTGCCTGAATAGCCCACAGTGTAATCTCCCTCTTTCCTTGGGGGGAGGAGCTGCCAAAAATAGCAAGCCAAGAATTCGCCCATGTTATTTCTGGGATTGCACCAGGAATTGACATCAGGAGGAGAGGAGAGAAAAAGCGAGCAGTGTGACAAGTTTAGGGTCCATGGTTGTTTGGATTTTCATGCTGCTGTGGGGCAACTGGAAGGGTCTGGTAGCCACATCCTCCATGTGCCCACTCCCACATGAGAGATTCTCCCTGAGCCCTGGTGGCTTGAACGAGTTTACTCGAGTCTCTGCTCTCTCTTTGGGCAACCCTGCTGGTCCAAGGCATGGGACTGAGGCAGGGCTCAGTTTTGTGCTCCCAAAGAGCAGCCATGGCCCCCCACGGCCATGGGGCTGTGGAAGGAGTGAAATGTTAGTTCCTGTGCCTGAGAAAAGGCATGAATGAGCCCCAGCTGAATTGGCCTTCACAAAGCCTATGAATCAAGCTGTGACTTCTCTGTGGAGAGAGCTGTTTGTGTGATAGGAGACATCACTTCCTTGGACAGCCGGTGGGATCCCGGGGCGAGGATGGAGACACTGCACACGCCTCTGTCAGTGCTGCTGCACCCAGATCCAGGTGGCCCTTGGCCATGCAGTTATTTCTGAGGCCAGCGGAAAACTTCAGCTTATTGCTAGGCAGCAAAAGGAGATTGAAGGTAATGCTGTGCTGGTCCTACCTTATATTTCCTGCGCTGTCCCTTTTTTTCTCCTCTCTTCCTTGCTTTCAGCATGTACCCATTGGAAGCAATGTCAGTTAGCATCGTATTCTGTGGCCACAGCAGCTCCCCCAGCAGCAGGGCAGTGGCTCTGCACCAGCCCTGGCACGTGCCACCACCTTCTCAAGGAAAGGGTTGGGGATGTGTGGAAAGCTGAGGTTACCCAGGACAGGACATGGGGAAAAGCTGTGTGTTCTTATTGGAAAGAGCAGAGAAAGATGCTCATGGCAGGCAGGGAGGAACTCAAGCAGTGGTGTTGACAGTGTAGAAACGCGGTCTGCAAATGAGAGTGGTAAATCAAGCTTCGTTAGTGTTGCTGCTGAAATCACCACTTTGTCAGCCTGAAAGCATCTGTACAAGGGTGTCAGATGCATCAAGAAGATCAGAGCTGCCTCTGTGCACTAAGGAAATATCTATGTCCCTCCTTCACAGGCTCTGGGTCAACTCCCTGGCCTGTGATGGACCTAACTGGGCACCCGAGTGCTGGGTTCAGTGGCACTGGCCTCACAAGGGCCTGTTTAGCTGCCTGATTTATCTCCAAATGGCTGTTTGCTCACTGCCTGTGCTTGCATTCACCACTATCTCTACAGTACATCATGCTACAATGAAGAAGCTACTGAGTGTAAATCCTAGGGAATGAATAAATTTCTGTGTTGTCCGTTATGGGACAGGAGGAGAAAGAGGTCATTTGCAGATTTGGTCTACTCTTGCTTCACCAAAATTCATCACTCTCTCAAAGTTGGTCCCTGTGCTGTATCAGTGGCTGTTTGAACATCCCTGTGTGAGGCACCAAGATTTACCAACGCAGAGAAATTCAGAAATGTTTGTCCATGTTTGACTGTGGTGATTAACGATATTATGATGACTCCATTTTAGAAAGGGCCATGACTGGAGCTCCACAGTGCTGCTGCCATGATGGGAGATCCATCTGGCTTTGCAGAGCTGAGCATCTCTAACAGTGAAACATCCAGGCAAAGGATGGTGGTGTTGGAGGAAGGACAAAACTTGAAGGTAAAGGTTCCAAGAGGCAAAAGCACCTTCTTCACATCCTGCACAAAGCAGCAAGCATGGCTGGGACAATTAACTAGTTGACCTTGTTCAGAGTCCCAGGTGAAAATATCAAAGGCAAAACCTCTGTTACCCAGAGAGGTTGTGGATGTCCCATCCCTGGAAGTGTTCAAGGCCAGGCTGGATGGGGCCCTGAGCAACCTGGTCTGGTGGGTGGCATCCCTGCCCAAGGCAGGGGGTTGGAACAAGATGGTCCTTAAGGTCCCCTCCAACCCAAACCATTCCATGATTCCATGCTCCTATAGGCTGAGGTTCTGGATAATGCCAGTTCCTCCTGAATCCTGTATTTTGTCATAGTTAGTCCTGCTAGAATCAGACAAAGCAGCTACAGAGGGGAACAGCCCTCACTGTAATTAAGGAGATCAGCGTCTGACACTAATCCGGGGGAAATCAGTCCAGGCTGCAGCAGGTAACAGGAGCTGCGGATGATGGGTTTGCCTGCACCTTCTCCCTGAAAAGGTCACTTTCACCTGTCATCTCTTTTTCTTTCCTCTGTGTATCAGGTCTTGCAAGAGAAAGCATTGGGTACTTTTAATTTGAGGCAGCATTACAGTTCAAAATGTACTTTGATTTTTGTTTTGCACTGTTTAGAGTGGCTTGAGCAAAGGATTACAGCTAAAAGGAAATTATTTTTCAAGAGAACAGTCCTGGTGCAACTCTGCTGATAATTTGATCATTTGAGCATTTTTAAGATCTCAAAAATGACAGCCTGCCTTTTCCACATTATAAAAGGGATGTCTTCAAGGTGCCAAGCAACACATTCAAGGGGAATACCATTGTTTGGTTTTAACTCCTCTGGCCTCTTATTTAAAGGATCAAGTAGAGAAGTGGGACTTTTCGTCATCTTAGAAACAATGCAGTAGACTTTAAAAACTCACAGAATTAATTACTGCAATGAAAAAAATCATCATCGTCAACCTATAACTGTGTCATTCACCAGTTACAGTAATAAAAGAATTGCAAGGCAGAGCTCATTCCATATATTAAACTCATCAGGATTGTTTGATTAACGTGTTGCTGCCATTCCCATTACTGGCACACAACGGAAGTTGCTGTAGGTGGCCCAGCAAAATGTTCTCATATTTTTTAGAATCACGGGAACTTTTTGTCTAAACTACACAATGGAACAGCTGCACTGCACAAAACGCAGCATCTCATCCACGCACAGCCTTGGAAAGCCAATTTTTCTTTGGCTGTAAAGGCCAGCCAGTCATTCCATAACTTGAGAGCTGCTGATGATCTACCAATGTGCAGGATCTCAAACTGTAAGACCAAGTGGAGAGGAGAGAATTTGGGAAGCTGAGGGCAGGGATGCGATTTTCCTGCACAACTTTCTGGTGTGAGTGAGCAGGACTCCTCAGCCAACAAGATATGTGCTTCCAAACCACTCTTATTGACAAAGGCATTTAAAACCTGAATTCAATAGGATGGCAGAAGGCTGAAAATATTAATCAGGAATATTTAGTCGAGCACAAAAAAGTGATTGATAAGCAGCTAAAGTAAGGGAATACCTTATGGAGCAGGGTATGAGGTGACCAGGTTAAACTGCTTTGTTCATCGTGGAGACTCTGTATCCCTTTGGTTCAGATTCATTATTGTATCGCCATATAAAATCCCCTGCAAATGATACAGGTAACAACATCTTGTGAAACTGTTGGTCTGCCTGCCATAAAAGACTTCAGCCATGGCCTGGAAAGGTAAATATTATCGTAGTTACTTTTTTTTCCGATTCCAAATCCTTTTCCTAAAGGATGTCAGGGTAGTAGCCAGCTGTAGCACTTTTAACATGGCAGAGGTAGAGAGATCTCTATAGAGAGGGGTCATCAGAGCTGAAATCCAGATCTCCTTTTCCACTTGGTGTAACTTGTAGCATCCTCCAGTTAAAATCCTGTTAAACCCCTCTGAGACTCACAAGTGTGAGTTGCTGTTCACTGCTGGCCGCCGGTGACACAAGCACTGCAGCTCAGCAGTCCCTTGGGCCTTCAGGAAAGCATCCTGCAATGGAAATCCTGTACAGAGTGAACAAGAACAGTCAATAATAAAGAAATCAATACTCCCAGTGCCTGCATTTGGGCTTGAAAGCACTGCTTGGGATGGTTTTCCTCATCAGAGCTCTGCTTTTCCAGCACAAGCCCTAATCTGCTTTTCTGTCCAGGCAGCTTAGTTAGCAGGGAAACGGGAGCAGCTTTTTTTCCCTGTGCTTTCACGTCTAGGTATTTTACAGGTAATTCTCGTGTTGGAAATCCAAGGTTGCATGGTTCAATCCATAAGGACAGAAGGGAAAACCCAATGTGCATTCATTTCCTCCACGGCAAGTAAAGGCCCTAGTTTTAGGAGATGGCATGATTAGCTGGCTGGGAAAGCTTTTATCTGAACAGGCCAGAGCAGATTTTGCTCTGCAAAGCTGAAATGGGGCCTCTGGAGAGGAAGATAAAACTCTGTATGCTTAGGCAGGGAGCTGCCAGAGGATTTTCTGGCTGGGGGCTCTCATCTTTCAACACATCCTCACCCAGGAGAGGTAACCAGGAGACCAAGGACCACACAAGCTAACATTATTTCCCTACTGATCCCTTTCAGTTCTGGATAAGGCTGGCCAGCTTGCTCTGTTGTGACTGCTTTAATTAATTCTCTGTAAGGTCCCTAGATTTTGTACCTTCCCTGTAGGGCCAAGCTCATTCAAAAATCCACACAAACCAAAACAAATCTTTCATCTCTTCCCTGGACTTTCCCTCTCTTGCATACCCCCAAGTGGTGATGGTGGTGAAACCTTTCCTCCTAGCATGAACCCCTCGCTGCAGGCAAACTCTCTGTGACTCGGTGCCAGTTTACCAGGCTAAGAACTGAGTCAGGACAGGACAATGCAGTGACAATAGAAGCCATAACCTGTTTATTTTAGCCACTATGTGGATTGTGTCTGAGGTGGGAGCTGCTCAAGCCAAGGCTCCCCTTTCTCCCAGAGCCCTGGCGCTGGCGTCGGTCCAGGGTGTGGCTGGTGCTGGTGGAAGCCTTCAGAGCTGATGTTAGAAGAGGAGGACATGGAGAGCATCACGTAAACCCCTCGTTGTGTCTGCACACACAACGAGGGGTGTTGTAGATTAACCAGAGTGACATATCCTCATAGGAAGCAATGGGCCTGGCACTCTTTCCTCTGGACAGATAAAGGAGCAGATAAAGACATTGTGCCAGACCTTTGTTAGAGGAAGAGCTTTCAGGCTGGCAAAGTCATTGAAATATATCAGATTGAAACACTTGTCCTCCTTCCCATTCCACAGCAATTAAGAACAGCCTTACTTTGAGTCCCATTACTGGAATTACTGGGGAGAGTTCATGCACGTGTTGCTCACACCATTTTCCTGTTTGTGCTGGAGAGAGAGGATTGAAAGTTAAGAACCTTCTGCAGTCCCATTACTGTGCTTGAGAGTTTCGTAGTGTAAGGCAATATTTGTTTCAATGCAATTATAAG
>VYZR01058225.1:0-11786 GCA_013400675.1 Oxylabes madagascariensis
AACCAGAGAGAGAGAGAAAGAGAACCCTGTAATCAAAACCTTAGGAATTATATGGAAAACATATTGCTGAAGTAACACATTTCTTACCATTCTATGCAGCTGAGAATGGCTTTCAAGGAAGGTGTTAATCTCTAGCTAGTGACCACATGGAAATGCCAGCAACCCAACTCTAACTGTTCATAGCTGAAGCTTGTGCACTTGCTATTAGCCATTTCTATCCTCAAATATCAATTAAATACCATTCTCATTTTGCAACGAAAAATTTACTCACCCAGCCAGCAAGCAGAAACTGGCAACTACACCGTACACCTGTTATTATGCATTACAATGAAATTAAAGCATTTAGAGAATTTGGCAAGGCTGTGCTGCTAAAACTATGGTGGTAGTTATGAGTGCAAACACGCAGATGAATGCTGTTCCTGCCTGCTAGGAAAATACTGCTGCACAAAGAACTGACGGTGTCCAGTAGCTAGCCTCTCAAGATGAGTTTCCACAAACGTGCCCTCTGTGACACCTGCTCGGGTGGCATGGGTGTCAGGCTCCGGCACTGCAGCAGGAGCAGCAGGGAAGGGGCCCAGGAACGGCCCCGCACAAGCGCTGACCTCCTTGCGGGAAGTGCAGAGCCCTATTTATTCAGGTGCAATAATACAAATCTTTGTGGGTTGTTCCGCAATGATAAAACAAAGAGGATTCCAAAGAATGCGTTCCCTGTGTGACTTCCCGAGCCCTACTGTAAGCATACTGTGTTTGCAATATCTAGTAATGGCCAGAAGCAAAATTATTGTCATTTGGGGCCTCCGAGTGCAGAACTCGAACAACTTTTCAAACTGGGAAAGTTTTATGATGCTGCAGAGTGTAACTGGGACATGGGGAATAACACAGGGACCTGGTGGAGATAAGCTTTTGCTCCCCTAGGCATCATTTCAGCTGTCCTAACCTTTTCATGTAAAAATAAACAGGACAAGCCTACAATAAAAGGCAATTTATGTGCTGTAGCTGCACCATGAAAGCCTAGGGAGTTGGAGGCACCCCAGCACAGTCAATGACCTAAGCCTATGTCATTAATTACTGGTTTTGTTCTGGATGAGAAAATCTATGCTCAGTATGAAACATCACCAGCAGAGGTGGAAGCTAGAACTCTGTAATTCATGGAAATGCTTTCCTCACCTGTGCTGGTTTGAAAGCAAAACCAGTGAAGGACTCCAAGTCAGAAATACAATTTAATAAGATGAAAAGAAAATAAAGGAAAGTAAAATAAANACATACAACAAAGTAGTGCAGACACCTCAGCACCAACAATACCCACCCCCAGAAAACGTGTCCAAACGCAGGCTTCACACCCAGAGGCTTCGCCAGATATGCACACCTAGGGGTAGCCCTGGCGTGGCCACCTGGCTGCAGCTCACAGTGTTAGCAGGTTACTGTAAGCTCATCCACATGGCCAGTAATATCCTAGTCCCAGGGTTTTCGAAAGAAAACATCTGAAGGATCTGTGATTTCCCAACACAACACTGGCTGTTTCATATCGGATCTATAAACTGGATGATCCCTGATGATTTCCAGGGAAACTTACATTCAGTAAACTTTGGCCGTTTCTCTCCAAATCCATCAGAGACAGATGCTGGATGCAGGTAAGCTTCTGTGCTACACCTGGCCTGTTTCAGGGGCAGAGAGGGACAAGGTGAACTCAGGCCTTGACTGTGATCAAGTCAAGTTGCCATCCTGAAGAAAAAACATTAAAGAAAAGCTGCTATAGAAGCTATGTAAAAATACTCCTAAAATATATTTTCCTGCATGAATCTGTATGAATCTGCTTTTTGCCTGTCAGCAACAGCTCTGTTGCATTTCTGAATAACCTTGTTGTTCCAGCACAATTATACGTCCTGATGAGCAGGAAAACTGCAGAGGCACGGGACACAGCAGAGCACCATGATCCTCGTGCTGAGATGGAGCTCGAAGAAAAGCTATTGGATGCATTGGCTGTTCCTTTGTCAAAGCCAAGCTGGAAGCTTTTAAGAAAACTTAAGCCTTCCCCTGCCTCATTTTCTTGATGGCTGTCAGAGGTAAGGGCATTGGAAGAAAAGCACAGGGGATCCCTCTGCTATATGGAATGCCAAGGAATCCATGTTTCTCTTTCACCCGGAAGTTTTCTAATTTTACTTGCTCCACTGTCAGTCTAGATCACCAATGCTAATATGAGTGGGTTCCATCAGCATGAGGCTGGCAGCACGTAGCCTTCTGCAACAAAGGTTCCTCTGCTGTCCCTCAGGCACAAGGAAAGTTTGGAAAATTATACATATGCTGTTCCCGCTGGAGTCTGAGTTCAGCCATCAAATTCAATATGTTCCTATACAAAAGACTACACAAAAGAGCAGAACTGGGAGGGAACTGATATGCCAAGTTTAAAAATACACTTGTGTTCTGATCCATTTCAGTCAATTGCTTCTAATAAAACAAGATGGCTACTGGGAACAAAAATCACTGATTTCCATTGGGAAAGAAGAAAGGTAGGCCCAAACTCCAACTCTAGAGTGGTCAAAAAAAACCAAAAGAAACAAGACTGAAACATAACTCCCTCTTTCATTTTGACTGAATGGTCACCTGTATGAGAAACAAGTTCATTATCACATTGCCGTTCAGACAGCAATTGTGTGTACACAGTGAAGGCACGCAGCAAGATCAACTCTGCTAAAAAAACCCTCAACAAAGCAGGTTTCAAAACAGAAGAACCTGTGTACATTTCGCTGTGTAAACCAGACAGATGCTAGGAAAAGATGACAAGAGTTGTTTGATATGAATCCAAGATACAGCCATTTTAACAACGCTGTCTGGTAACAGCTCGTTTGACCCACTACATGAGCATCTAGTCTTTTTTTTCTTTCAACTCTAGAGTGCTTAGGAGGAAAATGAAAGAGAGATCAAGAAAGCAATGGAGCTGGCAGGATTCAGAAAGTGGATATTATGGTTCCATAGCAGTACTGACCCAGGTAGAAGATGCTTTCTCCACATCTGACTACCTGAGGAGGGGTAAATCACAAAGCTGAAACACCCTCCTGTTGATGGTTTGAATAAACACACCTCACATCAAGCTGGACATATATTATGTCTCCATTAAGTGCATTGGGCTATATAAGTTAATTACAAGCACTTGCATTGCCAGCTCTCACATCATTGTTCAGCTTTTAGTTCTTTCAATAACCACATTGGGCACATTGCACAGAAATAAAACTGAAGATTTCACCTTATGAGAAATACTTCCTTTTGCCTGTGGAAATGAAAGCTTCCACACAATGAATATTCTTCACCATAGGACCACAAAAAGGGCACTGGGGTCAATTCCGTGCTCTCTTCTGGTGAAAGTGATGGCCATACAGTAAAATCACAACTATTTTAAACAAGTCCTATGCACGCATCTATGATTTGGCTAAGCATGCTATCAGCAGCTCAGTTCCAAACTACAGTAACTGCTGTAACTCTGGTGACTGGTAAAGTCCGACCCATAGTGGAAAGCAATGTTGCTATTTTTAATCATTTCAGGCCCTATATGAGACTCCCCAGTGAGCACTGAAACAGGATCAATACAATTTCATGCAAGCATTAGAGCAGATCTTACTATTATGCTACATGACAGCAGCAAAAGCACATCCCTGGAACGTACAAATATTATTAAGTCAGAGAAAAAGCAAAGATGAGCAGAAACCTGAGAAGCAAAACACTCTTGATTTCAGGAGGTAAACACTGATTAAAAAAACCTCTCAGTGAGGTTCAAACTCACAAGTATGCAAGACCTCTTGACCTGTTGTTAAGACAAAAATCTAAGTAGTCCAGGCAGTCTCCACATGAGAAAACACTGCTCGGGTTGAAGCCTCACTCTGGAATTCCTGTCAATAACCAATCTGCAGGTTGAATACTGATTCTCCCACTGCACTGGGAGGGACAGAACTGGCCAAACACACCAAACCATGAACCTGATGGATAACAGAAATGCCAGCCTGCGTAAGGCCTCCTAGGCCAATAGGGAACACTCCCTTTGTGGAGCCTGCAGCCTCCCCTGCTCCTCTGGCACAGCCACACCACGGTTCCGGGGCTCATACCAATTTCAAAGCATCAAGGTTCTAGGCTGGCCAAGTACACCCAGAGGTAATGGTTCATTCAACATCATCATCTTATCCTACAGCACTGACAGATCCAACCAAAATACAGGTAATTCACCACTGAATAACCCAAATGTGTGGCAGTTGGTCTTCTCCTCACGATCTTCATGAACCTGGAACATATTAGGGTTCCTGGCCTGGCCACCCTTGCAGACCAAAGGTAACATGCGGCTGTCTCATGCAGCCTGCTGCCTCTTGCATGATGAAATTGAAATACATCACATCATGTAAATAGTCAATTTATTTCCTGCTGTCTGAAGAGGATAAAAAGGTAAGCAAGAGAAAACACTTCATAGATATGTAAATATATATATATAAATTCTCTAATGAGGCAGGCCGTCCTCTGCACCAGCTACCTGCTCACACCCGTGCCTGCACCCACCACACTCTGGCATTGATGGAGATGCCCATGCAGCTGGAGGGACCAAGGCACCAGAGCTGGGACTATCTCAGCCCACACACAGGCTGGCTGTGCCAGAGCTTCTGTGCATGGCAAACCCTGCCTGTGCCAGGGCCTCTGGCATGGCAAACCCCTGCCTCCGCAGACACATGCAATGCCAGCACCACTGACTCGCAGGGGAGTGAGACCTGGGTTAGCCAATAACCTCCTGATGCTGTGGTACCAATATGGCTGCTCCAGGAAGGTTTCATCAAGTGCGACCGTATCAAAGGGGCATCACATGGAGGGAGGAAACAGAGGAAGGTAACTCTTCGAGCAAAACTGAAATGAAGAGTACAAGCACTAGAATTCATAAATACCTAAACATTTTAGTAAATAAAGATTGACCCAAAACCTCCTTTCAGTCCCAGAAATGCAAGGCCATCATTTCACTGTGGCGTAACAAACTTTGGCTTTGGCCTCACATACATCTGCTTCGAATTAGCACCTGCATACCTCGTTTATTAAATAAAAACCAGCGCTCTCCACATGACCTGCAGAGTCCTTGTGCACCAGAACTTATCCAACGCCATCATGTCTTCCCTTATCAGATGTGTGTGGTGTGACATAATGAACACACTGCTGCAGCATAACTGGCACCAGTTCAATTCCCAAGCACCAGGTCCCATTTCCCATCGTGCTGTTTTAACCAAACACTAGGGGCTTGAAGGCTAATGGATGGAGTCCTGGAATTTTACCTCACATCCTTCACATTTAACCTAAGGCTGATGAACTAAATGCAATCTCTAGGGAAAAATACATCTGTCAAAAGCATCGCTTGTAGCATATGGCCAAACCGAGAAGTATGCACCAGCCATTTGATTTGTTGCACACAGCCTCCAGTGTCTGCTATGCAAGCTAGATTACGAATGAAAAGTTGCTGCTCTAGATATTTTTCCAAAACAGCACTTGGGGATTTGGATGGAGAAAACAAAATATTTTATTGTTAAAGCATACATCTCGGTGTTAAGGAGAGCTTGCTTCTATTTCTGACTCCCCATGTGTACTGTGTGAGCCAACGTAACTGCTTCACTACTGTCTCCATGGCTCAGCCCCAACCTGGCACACCCGTGCTGTGGAGACAGAGAACTTGCACCAGCTGAGGGCAAAACTATTGACTTCACATAGCTCTCATATTCAAACAGCGTTCAGCAGCTCTCATACTCAAACAACATTCACAACTGTGAGCAGGTTCAAGAATTTAGCAGCTCCTTCAGGTGATGGACCCATCACCAGTGTCCCAAGACTCCCACTGCTGTCTCTGGGCAATGCACAGGTCCAGCCTTCTGCAAGCCTTTAAATATCAGGCAAAAAAACTCATTGACCCACAGGAAAAAAGACCTTGACTGAAAACCAGTTTTATGAAAAGGAAAAAGGAAGCATGGGGATATATCTGCCCATTTTTTGGTCAATATAGCAGAAACCCTTGGGGCAATAAGGTACAGGCACATAGCACAGCAATAAGGTATACATTTAGCTGCCCATTAAGGCATCCTGAGTTAGTCTTGTCAATAACTGTCCATTTCCATACATTTCTGCAACCTTTTGAGAGGCTGCCGTGGGTTACTGCGCAGTAGATTTCCCTAAAGACCGAGAGCCGTGACAGTACATTGCTATCACAGAGACACATCTTAGCAGTCTGAACTCCTTGCAGTGACCACCAAAGCACAAACACTAGGCAGATGCGAAGGAACATCCTCACAATGACTCTCAGGAACATGAATGATTGTCTGTAGGCTGGGTCACAACTCCAGCTGACACAAGCTGGACTTGGGCCCCCATGTTGCATTGTGAATCCACTTCCAGTCAGATGTGCACGTCCTTCCTGCCTCAATGCAGGCTTGAGTTATCAAGATGACCTAACAAAACCTTATTTGTCATGTATTTCATGAGGCTCATGTTCTGGTCTATATCCCTGTTTAACAAGTTGAAGAAGCTCAATGCATGACTTTCCTCAGATCTGCTCAGATGGACACTTAAAAGCAATTCCGAGTAACAAGATATTTTTCGTACTTGCTGTACCCTGTGGCAAAGAGCTCTTCAAGATGTGCCTCCTGGAACTCCTGGCAGTATCAGGCTCAGAGGGCAGTCCATGTCAAACTGCAACATTAATTTATTCTGCACTTGCACAAAGACTGCAGAAGAGAAAACTTCCAAGTGCAAACACTGAGACATCCAAGGAGATTGGATTAAATGCCTCCCTTTTCGTCTCTGCAGAGCACTGGCCATTAAATACTCTAACTGGTGTCAGACAATGTGGTGCAGCTGTTTGTTAGAGCAAACAAGAGGAAATCATTAAAGATAGAAACTTCCAGCCACTTGACTTCCACACCAAAATAGAAGCAGCAAGCAGACACGTCCATGATGCAATTTCACGCTGCTGAGTGTGGCCTTGCCTTACAGCATGAATGAGAATTTTTCTCCACCGTAACCAAGAGCTTGCCAGTTCCACTCTCCTGGGCTCCCATGCCTACACATCCAGTAGCTGCAATTTACATAATTGCAATTTCATTTCGCAAATATGGTTGGGCTTTTTTTATGTCTGATTTTCCCAACTGCTGCTTCTTGGAGTTCAAGTCTTCGCTCATTATTTCAAAGATTTAGCGGAAAAAACACTAACTGTAAATGATACAATTATTACACAAAAAGCAGGAAAAATTCTCATGGTTTGGAAGATGAGGGGATTGAAGGTTTTTGTGTTGGGCTTTTTCCCCCTTTTGTTCTCCTTTGCTCTTTAAGAACAGCACATGCAAAACATTTGTGAAGCCAGCACAGCTGTGGGGCCCGCTCACCAGACCAGGACTGCCTACTCAGTACCTTTTCTAGCTTTTTATAGCTACAACTTAAAAACACCATGAAATTTATTTCCTGTAATAATGATCCCCAAATATTTTCTTTAAAAGTGGACGTTTCAGCAAAACTCTCCCAAGAATGTGGAGTTATGCACTTACATTGTGTTAGCGCAATCCTTCCCTCCCCACTTCCTCCATTGTGCCCCCTCAGACTCTCCCTAGTGTTTTATTTCACCTGCTGAGGTCTCTGATGTTTGCGAAGCCAGGCTGGCACCACCATACCTGTACAGACCTTGCTGGAAACTGGCACACCCTACGCTCCAATATACATCGAAAATATACAGACAGGGTCAAGAGTTTTTCCCCAAAATTTTTCTTTTTCCTACGGTAAATTCCTGGGCGTATAACTTTAAAGCTCATTTTCCTCTGTATGCTCCAGGATACTCCTGGTCTCCATCACTGCATTTCCAAAGTCTAGCCTAGCCTCAGGAAGAACCTCTAGAAGCTGCTTTAAAGTCAATGTTATTTTAAGCTAATAAATATATGTCTCCTGTCCTGCATGCACAAACCATTTGAACACACTGGTACCATTTCCTCATACAGCACTGCACTTTTAAACAATTTACAGCCTTCCTTCCACAGCAGCACTCTCTCCCTGGAGCAGGCCCAAGGGATCCATGCTTGTACACACCAGATTCCAGCCTCTGCTGTGTGCAAGACCCGCTGGCATCCCCTGTGGTCGCTGGAAGCTGACACCGACAACACCTGGGACACTGCTGACAGCAAGTCAGGGTTTGGTTCGCGAAGCCTGGGGAGGCCTGGGATCACCACTGCACGGACTGCTCCTGCACCACCACCACTTGATCACACCAGCAAAGCACCAGAGGTGCAGGGCAAAGTGCGTAACAAGCATCCCACAGCAGAAGGAAGAACAGTGGGCATGCCTGAAAGGCAATTTGCTCACACTAAATCCATTGCTCGGGATAATAACCCACACTGCATCTCACCACGTTTTGGTCCTGGGGTTATGGCAGCAGCAGAAAAAAATGATAAAAATGCTCCCTCCCACACAAAGCCCAGTCAACTACAGACACTTCTTCTGCACCTCAGAGTTAGACAGTGGAAGCATTGAAAGGGTAAGCACAAACCCAACCGGGACAGCACGAAACTTCAGTTTCCAAAGCTGAAGCACATGTCCAGGTGAGAGTGCAGAGAAGAAAGACTGGACAGTGGATGTAACATGGAGTTTAATAAAGCAGAAACAAATGGCAATCCTGGCCGTTTTGCCTGCTTGGAGGACTTTGCTTGACAACATTAGGAGCATCCATCTAGAATCAAGTTTCCCTCTTGCTTTTACAGATGGATGGCAAAGCTGTAGTTCAGGAGCTGTGCTATAATACAGTTCTACACTGGAAAAGTGTCCAGGTTCTTGGGGCTGTAGCCCACCAGCACCTACACAAGCCAGTGGCACATAAAACACTTTGTACAAACTTAGAGCTTTTCAGAAGGCTTGGGTTTGCACCAGAGGCACTTGTATTTTACCAAGACCTAGGTGTACCTGTTTGGCAACTGTCTGAGCAGAGAGAAAACCTGCTCAGACAAAAATCTAAAAAAATCCTAAGTACTCACAGCACACCCTTAACAACACAGTCCTCAGGTGCAGGGACATCCAACCTCAAACCACGAGCCAGGCATCGGTCACAGAATGGAGGTCTGTTCACTTGCAAGGTATAAACTCTTTTTTCTGCATCCACTGCCCAAGAAACAGTTCCCAGACACTTGAGACTCAGCTAAATCATTTACTTGCTTTATTCAGTCACAGTGTTACTGTAAAATCTTCTCTTGAATAGCCACTTTGTGGCTTTATAGCATCACAAATATATCTTTGGGATCTCAGGTAAGCCTGGGCTGGGGTTTGAAGGTGATTTAATTAAGAAAGAAAGGGTGGCAAATGTTTCCCATGACCTTCTCTTCATATTTGACCAAAGTATCTGTTTTTCTAAAAAAGCACATGGTCATCGTTTGCCCACATGCTCACCACCGAAGTCTGAGGCTGCACACCCTCGGGAGGGAGAAAGGAAGCCCTTACAGCAGTGTAGGGTACTGGTGGTGCACCCTCCTGCCTCCTCCAGTTCCTCCCCAACCAGGGCCTTTTGGGATGCTTGCTATGAAGCAGGGGGAAGTTGTCGTTTTCTGCTGAGATTTACTTAACTCACTTATATTTAGGATCTGAGGTGGAAGACAATTTGTCATCTCACTGCCTGTTTTTCTATTCTTACCCCATTTAGTTCCCATCTCAGACAGCGGTTGCTATAAATTCACTCTGTACCATTTTGGTGTGACAGTAATGTCTGTGCCTGAGACATGTCAAAATAAAACCTCCTGTGAAAGGCCGATCACTAAGCACACTATGTCAGAAATATTTGCTAAATGGAACAAGCAGATCTCTGCTCTCAAGACCACATTTGGATCCCTGAGGTTTATGCTCCTGACCCATGTTTTGACGCGTGTGGCAGCCAGCTCTGACATGCCTTATTGTGCAACAGAAGAGGCCGCTCTGCCTGGAGCCTCAGATGCTGTTTCTGGGTTCTGCTGCCGAGGTCTCAAGCCACAGAGGTAAATGGTGACACATCTCCTGCAGCACAGGAGCCCTGAGCTCAGCCCTGACTCACATGGGCAGGGCTCCTGCAGAGTGCTTACTCCACAGCAGCACTAATTATTTGACCCAGCACTGTTCCTGCAGAGCGCTTTACTTCCACCTGCACTGGATGCTGGACTTACACACACACTGGATAGAAAAGAAGGGAATGGAGCTTGCAGGGCCAAGGAATAAGCAAATCTAACTGAAGGGGCATAGCCTGAGATTCTCTGACTCTGGCAATATTCACCATCGACATCTCTAGCTTCTGGATCTCAGCTGTGTTCAGAGCCAGAGGAAAGGGAATCAGGCATTGGGATAAAAAAATTAATGACTCAACAAATAATATTAACAGATCTAATTTCATGTGTCCAGTAAAGGGAAGAATTCTATTTATTTTATCCCACATTATTTTGACAACTGTCAACACTAGTTCAGAATCACATGATAGACAGTATTTTTATTTCAAATGCTGCCAGCTGAACAAAAAAAAAGCTCCTACAACTGTTACAATTCCACAAAGAACAGAAGTTGCTTTGTGCGCAATCACCATCTCACTGCTACTGATCGCCAAACGCGAGAGTCTGTCCCTAAGATATTCACAATGTCCAGTGACTCCAATTGCTAAACAAAGCAGGAGCACTTAGCAACAGAGTACAGAAGGGTTATGGAAACCCCCTGGAGCAGAGAGAGTCTAGGGAAAAGCCTTTAGAGGCAGGCACCTGACGGAAGTACTGACAGTCCTGTGCCCATTCCAACTGTCATGCATTCCAAAGGAAAGGAGAAGGGGTTGCAGTGGCACTGCTGTTTACATTTCCCAACACATTCCCCCTCTATCTTGTTTTCCACAACAGACCTGGAAAATTAACTAAAGTGAGAGCAAAGTCAGTCACAACTGACTTAGTTACCAACTTCAATTGAACCCAGGCTGTCAGGAGCAGTCCCTGAGCACTGAAACCACAGTGGAAGGACCTCCAAGCTGACTAAATAGCCTATCTGTATGAACCACATCCAATCCTCTTTTTTTTCCTTTAATTTCACAAATATTGCATGGGATGAAAGAATGTCAGGGCTGAACTCTCCAGAACAGATGTAGAACACATGTATCTGCATTAGTTTAAAGCAAGATTCCAGACACTAGAAAGCAGTTGTGGTTTGGCAATGGAGATCTCTTTCATTTTAATTAGCTCAGGGT
This sequence comes from Oxylabes madagascariensis, assembly GCA_013400675.1. NCBI lineage: Eukaryota > Metazoa > Chordata > Aves > Passeriformes > Timaliidae > Oxylabes > Oxylabes madagascariensis. The sequence goes on from VYZR01058225.1 coordinate 11,219, forward strand.
ACAAACGATTTCTAGAAAGCCTTCCTCATGCTGGAGTAGGGTTACTTCTGTCGGAACAGATCTTCCAGGCAGATTTTCTTGGGGGGAAAACTGCAGAGGTAATGATTCCAACTCAATACGCTCAGTCCATAACAGCGGGCAAATTTGTACATAAGTAGGTTCCCCAAGCCCCCGAGGTAGTGCCAGCAACCATCTCAGAACTAGATGTGACTGCAGCCCATGGAGCATGACCCACTACAGGCAGAGCAGCACCATGGGTGCTTTGTGGCTATCCTCCCAGGCCTTCTTGACCTGTCTTCTACAGATGTGAATTTCTTCCTAGCTCAGCTCAAGGGAAATTGAGTCAAGGTGAGACTAGCTCGGCTAATGAGCAGTTGCCGTTTCCTATCCGCTAAGTAAAGTATTGATATCACCCAACAGAAAATCTTTGTTCCCTGTTGCAATTATTTCCCTCTTTACTTTGCTTAGCTTTCACGTTCTGCATAAGTGATTGTTCTAAGGAACATGCAGAATTATTCCACAATCAAAAACTTGCTCTTAATTAGAAAGGAAATGTAAGAAAGAAAGA
>VYZR01058226.1:18242-29627 GCA_013400675.1 Oxylabes madagascariensis
AGTGATAATTTACCCACACACATCAACTTACAGTTCATCTTTTTCAGAGCCCAATAGAAGTGAGAAAATTGTGGTTTTCTTGCTGATACAGCATGTACTAGTTTTATCTCAAACTCAAAAAGTAGTAAGCAATAAATCCTTTCATATTTATTGAGGGTCACATGAAACTTTGCTATCATATGCGGCCAGTGTCAATAGGTATCTAAAGACCAAACTATACATATGCAATCTTAAGTTGTCTTGAAATAATCTTCTCAAACCCCTGTGCAAATTCATGGCTTGCAAAAGGAGACTGGAGTCAGGGAATGCTTCTGATAATCATGTGTAAAATGAANATCCAAAGACTATTTGTTGGATAAAAATATTCCCTGTTTTTACCTTTTAGGGTAGAACACAAGTTACACAGAGTAGATGGACACAAATCCATGTGCACGCTGTAGTCATAACTTTTAATGCTGTGGGATGGGGATGAATGCACCAGAGATTTGGCTACCAAAACAAACTAATGCTTCTTTGCAGAGATCACCCAAGAATGGAAAGTCAGTCATTCAGCCTCAGTTAACCCCTTCCTCATTTCATGTGGTTTCAAAAGTGGTCCATTTATTTTTACAAATCAATACCACGCAGCGGAGCTGTTCCGTGCAGGAAGTTTCCACCCCTATGCAAGAAGCTGGCTCTTTCAGTTGAAGACCTGGATTCCATCCTGGTTCTGCTGCAATCTGATATTGTGCATAGTAAGTCACACAGCAAACTTTCATGGTCAAACTCCATCCCTCTCTAGTACTTCATAATCAAAATGCAATTTCAGATTCCTCAGATAAGACTATATGGGAGCAATGCATTACAGTATTTGCTAATGCAACTGCATGAGAGATTGCAGAAGCTCCATCTGAGGGCCAGCAAAGCCATCCCAGCCTGACCCATCTGCCTTACACCAATGCACTCTCCTGTGCAGCATGTCAAGGTCAAAACCTTGGTGTGGGAAGCCTTTTGCCTGCTTGTCATAACAGCACAAGGGGAGAAATCAAACACAAAGCAGAATTTACCAACGCAGAGCAGGAGAAGACAAAGCACCTGGTCCTTTTAACAAACAGGTAAGACAAACAGCTCCCAGTAAGCACGACAGGAAATATCTTTACTGTTACCAGTACATACTTCCAGCAGGGCTATCACATCCATACAGAGAAAAAAAAACGGCCCCCAAGGGCTTAACTGTGGAAAGAACACCAATTTAGGTGTAAAAAAGGTGCTATAACTGTTACAAAGCAGCTTGGCAGAAAAACGCACTGCGTCAGAAATTACTTTGATAGAAAAGATGCTCTTCATTGGAAGCTGCCTGAAGTATTCCATACCAAAACAGAAGGGCAGAGGAACTCCCAAGTGGAGAGAGGGTATGTACACACAACAGAAGCACAGAGTATCACAGACATAAGCCCAACAACTAAGTTCCCACTGAGGCAAAGTTCACCTCTACATACTCCAGCACTGTTACATCTCAAATAACCATGCCATAACCACAACACAACCATGTTGCTGCCAGCTATGGAGTTAAGGGATCTGAAGAAAGACACTTTCTTATCTTCCCAAGATGAACCATTTGTGAATAGGAATGTAAATTATTTCAAAAGATGTGCAGTCAGAACAGATCTTTCCTATACTGAAGATTTTTGACTCGTGGGGGTTTCTGCAAAAGAAACTACTTGTTTCTTGTTTCCAGCTCTAACTTGTTCTGAAATTAATATACTTGCATTATAAATTCCGAAGTGAGGTAGTGGGTATACCTGCAAGCAGGAAAACAAATGCAAGTTTGCTATTCAACCAAAGAAACTGTCTGTAAAGCTAAGCAAAAATATCAGTCTTTAAAAGAAACATCTGCATAGGTAACAATATTCTGGGTCACTGCAATTTGCTTATTTCTTGGGAGTTCTTATAGTTATCAATCAAAGCTGCTCTCCTCTGAAAGGCAGATAGATTTCTGTACTAATATGTTCTTAGCAAACATAAGATATTACTCCAGAGAAACAGCAAACACTGTTTAATAGCGTAAGTTTCATAGGAAAGCTCAAAAGCAAGTATAACTGAACTGAAGTTCAACTGAATTGCAAGTCAGTGTCTTCATTTCCTGTACTCCAACACACTCATTCTGTGTCAGAAGACAAGAGTTTTTAAGCAGGGACAGAGTTTTTAAGCAGGGAGCAGCAATGTTCTCATCTGTTTCAGTAACACTGCAGCTTCATAGCCACTTGAAGCCACCACAGGCCAGCTGACTGCTCACCCCCCATCTTCCCCCACGCGGTGTAAAAACTTAAGTTCACATGCTACACAAATCCATTAAGCAGAACAGACCACACCAGCTCAGAACAGATCTTGTGCAGCCATTAGCTCTGACACTGTAGAGGCTCCTGATGGATCCACACCACAGCCTTTTGTAAGAGATGGGGCAGCAATGAGAGTGAACAGGACAGGGCTTGTGCAACTGCATATAACTGCTTGTGCACCGGACATATTTCATACGGGTTTATGGGATGTAAGCTCCTGGAAGACCTGAGGCTGCAATCTCAAGCCCTTGAACTACAGGCTTATGTTTCATGGCTACTCTTGCTGGCGTTGCTCTGTAACACCATTCATCTCAAGACTCAAGCAAAAGCAACAAAGTCTCTGACAAAAAGAATCTGGTCTACTAACAGGAAGATCCAGTACAATTCATCATCATTCCCCTTTCAACTCTATATTACCTGACCACCACTTAATGCTCTCTGCTGGTTAGCCTTTCCACTCTTTTTACTGTTGAGCCTGTTAAAAAATAGCCATTAATACTGCAAAGTTTTTCAAACCTAACAAAGTCTTTCTATCAAAGTCAAAGGGGAATAAGTGAAGAAAGTCAATCTATGTAAAACAGTACCAAATCTTGGCCATTCTGCAATGCTTGAGTTCAAATGGACCAATCTGAACTTTTCTTCAAGGCATTCTTTGACAGTCAACTGCTCTACTTTCATTTATCCTTCCCTTTATTCAGTTGAATCACCACTGTGATTGAAGCTTATACTGTACACCATCTCTTTCATGAGGTTTCTCGCTCCTTACCAAAATGAAGCCTAAAATAAAATCAAGAAACCCACAATGTAATCAGCTATTCAAGTGCATCCACACCCTACTTACCATCAGTAACACTTATTCTCCATCAGAGAATTAAATGTTTTCCCCAAAATGGTGTCACCTGCTGATGCACATGTTACCTCTAATTCCCTACAACTGCACGCTGCCAGCTGAAGAGGCCATGTCACTGGCTCTCCATCTCCAGTGCTTTCCCTGAGGACAAGCACAGCTACAGCCTCCACTGGCTCAGCACACTGAAGATGGCAAGGTGTGGCCGTGAGTCAGTTTTTACATTGGATCAGCAGGGTCAGCCAGCCCCACAGCTGCCTGCCAACCACCGCACTCGAAGGCAGAAGGGTGCAGTAACAGCCCCTCTACAAGACAATGCACAGTTAGAGCAAGTGAAGTGTGTCCCATTAACACTGATCTCTCCAGCTGTATTCAAATCCAGCTATGGAGGAAACATATCAGAATCACCGCTCCACCAAATTTGTTACAGCTCCTACTGCAAAAGCACATTTCCCCTCTTAGCCAGCACAGTCATTCCCTGTGATGCACATGCAAACTGAAGGTAAGCAGACCTATTAGACTTTATTAAAAATACTGTCTTGAGATTATTCACAACAGCTGTTTCCTCTTCAAGTTAGTGGAAAACAGATGGCAACATAACAAGAGCTAGATAATTTCAAAAATTAACTCTAAAACATGACACTTGTACAGGATGTCTTCCACTCATGCATTTCCAAATGGGATAGTAAAAATAAATTGATGCCAAATGTCATTTTGCTAGTACAATATAGCATAATTAACACATCAAGAAGAAGGACAGAACAAAGAATACTTCAAATTGCACAAAAAAGCTGCATGTTGTGTAGAACACAAAGCTGTTTTTGTAGATTCCCCACAAAACCACTGAGAACATTGTTTATCTCCTCTGTCAAACACCTACAAAGCCTGATAGCATCAAGACACCTACAAAGCATCAAGACAGTTGCAATTACAGGTGTGGAGAAGAGGGGTGTATGCTTCTTATTAATCATTAGCAAATTCCATCAAGATTCACATGGGTGGGAAACAGAAAGAAAAATATTTGAAGTCATACTAATTATCTCTGTGAACATAATGCGGGGATTTTATTTGTGTCAGTCTGGCTCAACTGCAGCCCATCAACTGCATTTCATGCATATTCCATATGCTTAAGAGTAGAATTTAAGAAACTATAAATACACCACTGTAACAGTTTAAACACACATTGAGGGAGAACATATATTATTGAGCTACCACATGTTGAAACAATTCCTACCAAAACATCAGCATTTATGGACAGACAGCAACGAATCCTCAATCAGTTATGCATCTACAGGACCAATTTAGAGCCAAAGCAAAAATTCTGGACAGAAATGAAAGCTATGCTTCTGACCACCTACTTTATGGAAACAGTTTAGGGTTAAGTGGTTATCTTTTTTTTTCTAATATGCTTAGCACTGAAATGCAGTACGCAACAGACCCCTGAACTACCAGCTCACATTTCAGGATCTACTAATGCTTCTGAGCCTCAAATTTAGAGTAGTGAAGAAAACAATGCTACAACACTTCATTTTTCAGGGCAGACTCCTGGAAGTGACTACTTAAGTCCAATATACATTGAAGAACTTACAGGGCGCAGCTTTTTTTCCCTGGCAGAAGAATTAATTTATTTTAGAAGCCAACAAAGTAGTCTCTGCCAATCTAGACAGCTTTCCAAACTCCACTGCAGATCGCCGAGAAATACACTCACTTCCATTCTCCTACTCCATTAACATGCTTGGTACGAGCCTCCACCACCTATTCTATTAACATTTCTAAAAAACTAGAAAGCAGTTAGACACCATCTGGTTAAAAACCAGAGCAATTAGACACCATCTTTACAGTACAGCAAAACTGGTCCAAAAGAAAACTTATGTGTATGTATATGTGTTCGTCTCCCTTCAAAAAAAAAACCTCAAGCATAAAACAAACCACATACATAAATTGTGCCAGATGGTTAGCACATTTAGAAACAGAGATGGTCCTAAAATCAGCTCTGGATACACTCAGCCCTATCATTGACAGCACAACCCAAGCCATAATCCCTGTGATTCTTCCACCCATCATGTTTATTGCTGTCATTTGAAGCCCATGGGCCTCAAAACAGCAACACTTGTGGTCAGTAAAGCGTATATACAAACTGAAATACTGCTCTACATAATAATATATAGCATGTATTAATAAAATAGACGGCACACAGTCATAACCTGCATAATATATACTGTAATAATTATGTAACTGCTTTACATTATATGGCTTTTATACTGTATATTCATGTGTTAGAGAGATATAGAAAACCCTTCACAACTTGCAAGCAACTTTTAACTTTCAAACTCTCTCTGTTCAGCTGACATTTAAAAACCTTACTTTCATTTCTGACTACTTACTCTGCTGGGTTTTGACACAGCTTTATCTCAGATGAAAGAATTCTCTACACTCTTTCTACAAGCATAATCAAATATCACATGTTTCTAATCTTTTACTACATCATAAATACATCTGAAGTATGTGGAATAGTGAAAGTGTTTGGTGTACTAAAGAGCCAACCAGTGGAAGGGAACAATTACAGCAAAAAAAAGATATTTCTTTCCATGCCATTTTATCTGTCTGACTTCCATTCTACGGGTAAAAGACTGAATTTTGCAACCTGCCCACCACATTATTCAGCAAATTTGCAATCTCAAGCAAGACAGTGAAGTCTCTGACATACTCATGTACTCTCTAGCCGTGACTGTATGAATCAACTTCCTCTATTTATGGAAACTGGGTACTAAATTAACTCTTGCCTTGGCATTTATCATCTACAAGTTTCATTCTCAAATTCATGGGATATCCTCTGTCCGGCACAGTCTGCCATTCCAAGTTGTGTAACTCCTGCTGGCATGGCTAACCAAAGTTGACACATGTTCATATTGCAGGGGTAAAAAAACCAAACCAACAAACTGTTACCGTCCTGTGAAACATAAAACTCAAGTAAATGACACCCAGACTGCCATTTCACATTATTAGACCTACACCCAGACCTGTTCAAGTGGTACCTCTTCCATTAGTTCCCTCCCTCTTGTAAAGGCAAACTAGACATAAACACATGTAGCGAAAATTTGTCTTGTAGATTAGGAACTGAACTTCCAAATCTTAAACATAAATCCTGCCTCATTTTCTTCAGGAATCAGAAGTCATAAATGCTGCAAGTCAGGCTTACATTTAAATGGAAGGAGATGGGGAACATGTACAGTTGATAACTGCACCTAAAATAAATCTGCCAAGGAATCCAATTACATCACTGAGCTTTAACCACTTACAGTGTACTTGCAGGAATGAGAAGGACACCCATTTAACAAGCTTCCTTCCTCTTTAACAAGCTTCCTTCTCATCCTTTTGCCTCTCGACAGATCCCCATTTGAAATGCTTTACAACAACCACCTATATCAAGTGGATTATCTAAAATAAAGTTCTCTCCCTTGTTATCATTAAGGGCTGCAAATTAGCAGCACAGCTAACACCCAGAGGAAGATGTTTACTGAATAGATAGTGCAGCTCTGTGGTCTTCCCAGCAGGGAGGAAAAAGCCACTTAACCAGATAAGCCCTCCTTTCAACTTCTCTCCACTTCCACCTCCCTGCTGTACCCTTCAGCTCAAAGGAGCACCTAATCTAACTTAGACGGTGCCAGAATCAACACTGCCCTTAAGTAAAAGAACTCACATAAAACTCCAGCACTAACAGTCAAGCCAAGCTATAAAGAAACATTCAATAACTTACTGAACACGTCCTGAACATCCCATGGGCTCTCTCTGCTACTTTGTTTTGGGAGATCCCAAACCGCTTTCTTTACATAACAGTTGTGAATTTCTTCCCCCCAGCCCTGCAACTGCTGTCTGCTCAATCTTTGCTTAACTTGATTACCTGTCATATCCCTGCTCTTACACAAGCAAGATACCCTTAAACATACGGGAATGCTTGATGTCATGCAGCAAGAAATTACTAAACCCACAAAGTGCAGACTTTATGTGCATCTTAAGAGAAGATAAAAATCTCTAAGCAATTTGATTATGCAGAACAAGCCTCAGATGCACTTAATAGTACCCCAGTATGTGAATTTACCATAATACACATTTAGACTACAATTCAAAATATTTTGTGGGAGTTATCATTGCCTTTTCAGGAAAGGGAAAAAAAATACTAACAGTGGCAATTTCTAACTCTTTTTAACCAGGCAAAACTAAAGAGGAAGATGAGGAACCACATGCCTATCCATAAAACACTGGTCATTACTCTCCCTTCTGTGGAAGGAGCATATTGCAAGTACTGCTGTTCTGAGACACACCACTGCCTTTCAAAGCAGCAGGAAACCTTGAATGCAAACAAAACCAACCCTTTCATCTCAAGTACAGGTCTGCAGGGAGAACCACGATTGAGTTCATAAGCTAATTTCTACACAACCCTCTGCTGCAAAGACTCCTTCAACAGCTCCCACAGAAATAACACAGAGAAGTCTCTAAAAAAATCCTTCTGGAGAAGGGGGAAAGAAAATAGGCAGGAAACAAAGGAACACTGAACTCTAATAGGTCTCTTCTGCTAATCAACAGAATGCTGCTGACATGATGTAAGGGCAGACTTGACACAGCCTGGACAGAAGTAAGAGCACGCACCAGAAACTTCACAAAAATCGGACACGGTTTTCAAACCACAGAAAGACGGAAGAAGAATAAATCACTAAAAAATGTCAGAGAGTGAGAGCAAAATATTAGTCAAAGTACATGGATGAATAAAGGCACAAAAACACAGCTGCAAAAGGTTAAAGAGACTTCAAGAGAATTTACTTTCTGTCCATCCCAACAGCCTAATTAGCAATCATTGTAACATACTGTAGCAACATCCACCTAATACCTAGCGCCTCCCACACTTGCCCTTATCCACAAAGAGCTGTGGAAACACCCGCCACCCAATTCAAGTCACAGTGACTGCAACAATCACAACGTGGGGCTGCCTCCCCTCACACACAGGATGCCTTTTATTGCCACAGTCAGTGTTACAAAACAGGCAGACCTATTTTCTGTTATTGCATCTCCACTTCCTCTTTTCACCCTTTGCGATTCACACCACGGTTATCCCAGGATCAGGAACTTCAGAAGGTTTTATGTGATTTAAGGCTAGCCCAGACAAGATCGTGCCCAAGCAGGAGCGGTGCCAGGGCGCTGAGCAGAGCCCCCCCAGCGCCGGGGGGCCGGGAGCCTGGGCTGCAGGCCAGCCGGGACACAGTGCAGCTGTGTAAACTCCGGGCAGCCTGCTGGGGAGGCGGCCCTGCGAGAGAGCACTGGGGGACGCCTCACTGCACACCCTTCCCCACTTCTGGGCTGCATTCCAGCTCAGACCCTTGGCCCTCGTCAGAGCTCTGCAGGTTTGTCTGCACCCGGCCATACCAACCCTGACTCTGCCCTGTTGTCTTAAATTCTGGTGTTACCTTGGACCTTACTCATCACTACAGAGGTCACCACTGGTGGTCACCAGGCTCTTGGTTGACTCTGGCTAACATCACGAACCTGCTCTACCCTTGTTTGACTACCATATGTTTCCCCACCTCACTGGCAAGATCGTTGCCCTGCCTGCTTTGTTGTCGTGCTCAGCTTCCAGCCTGCCTTTTTTTATCACTTTGTGCTCCGTGACAAGTGGAATAGGATAGCCTCACATTAAATTAATCTTTTGTTCGTTCAGTTCTGCTCTAAATATTAATAAAACACACCCTTATACCAGCATGGCACTGGAGTTCTGTTACTAAGGTCACAAGGATCAGTGGAGTATTTAACCATGGTTATTCAGAACAGGGCAACACTTGTCAAGGCTAAGCAAAAGGTTATGTTCTAATATAAGGGCTTTTTCAAAAAGGTAAGCAGCTAGAATACAAAATGGAATTTATTACTATAAAGGCTATAGCAGACTTCTCTACATTGTTTAGACTCCGAGCAACTAGAACAGAAGTTATTTGCACAAAACAATGCTCTACACAGGACTGAGACCTTGGTAGCGCAGTGCTCAGAATTCCACTACTGTTAGCTTACAGAAAGACAAAAACTGTATTAAATACTGCAGATCAACGGGAAGAGTCTAACAATCATGGGAGGATGGGTACACAGGGGAAAGAGAAAGCAACAATTTAGTACCAGTTTCTTAATAATAGCTTCCTCTTTAGCTTCTATTCTTCGGAACAAAATAGAGTACTAAAGCTGTCTCCTGCTAAACTCTTCCTACACCCCTCAACTACTTCAGCTAAAACAGGCAACATCAACTCAAGAGAAGTCAGCTTGTCCAGCAAATGTCCAGGTGTCAAAATGAAGTATTAGGCAGCCCTTGGCTTTTGACTTTAAATAATTCGAAAATCCCCCAAAATCCCAGAGAATAGAAAGCAGCACCTTTTCTGATCCTTGTAAGAAATACTTGCTCTAGTACTGCATTTCATTTCTCCCATACTGGTTATGCCAGGCAGGACTTTCACTGCAAAAGCCCTATATCAAGTCAGGAAGACACAGAAGGCATTTGACTCCAAGTGCAGATTGACAAGAACAGGATCTTGAAAGGAAGGAAGCAAGACTTGGCTAGGCAGAGAAATAGAATCCTGCTTGTCCTCCCCCGTCCCTCCCTGAGAGCAGGGCTCTCTCATCACTCTGGGCACTGCTTAGCCAAAGCCAGTTGATTCCATCTCTACATACAGTTGGGAGAGGTGCTTGTGAGGCATCTGCACTCTACATCTCAGCAGGGAAAGGCACATCACAAATGAAGTAAGCAGGAAGAAAGAATATTGCCACAATGGAATAACAATGGCTGGATACATATTCAGGTCCAAGATCCTTGCCACTTTAACAAAATTGCCTTCCAGAAAAATTTAGAATTAGGTGGAAATTGGCACCATGACTGGTAAATACCATTTTTCTATCTTGTCCCCTACTTGAGAGTCAACTCTACCTTGAAAAAGGCTGGATGATTAAAGATTCCACTGTACAGTAAGGAATGCAGCAAAAGAGTTCAACAACAATGCCAGAGTAGGTTTTGAACTAAACATGTGGGCAGAAAACCACATATTCCACTACAAGAACAGAATACAGATGACAGCAATGATAATAATAATAAAATAATTACTCATTACACAAGTATCACCCATCCCATGAGCTGAAAGCAGTAGAGTGTTTTTCCTTTAAAAGTAAATATATAATCCTGTAAAGGTAAGAATGTTGTGTACACAAAGGGACTCAAGATTACAATGAACAACCCACATGATGGTAACCCTCAGTTTCAAGGGTTTGACTCTGGAAGCTCACTAGTGCTTAGCAGGCACGGGTAAACAATACAAGCCCTTTAGACACTGCTTCCAGCTGCCAGGAACATGAATGAAGACATATCTGATGTCATAATGTCACAGTGAGACAAATATCCAGGCTGTTTTACAGGCAGAACAGCAGCTATGGTGTTTCAGTGACTTTCCTAAATCAGGCTGTCTTTCAAATGATTAGCATAAAAACTCATTTAACATTAAGGCTAATTACACAATTAATAAACTTAAAAAATTACACCTGGGAAGACTGTAAAATGAATTAAGTGGGCCAGGTCAAACTTACTGTCTTGTATCTTGAAGGTTTGGAGCTGAACCACCCAATCTGAATTATTACAAGAGTACAAACCAATTTTGTATCACACTGATTACACTGTCTACAGCTAAGCTGTAACTCCTGATATGATTCTGAAGCCTGGGTATAACTAAAGACCTTTCAGAGGCATCACTAATACCACAGAGGATGTAGAGCAGCATCCTTTTGAGTTAGTTTTAATTTACAAGAGTCTCAACCTCCTTCCCTCCCCGCCCCCCAAAAGCTGTCAATCACAGCCCCACAACAGAATTCGCATTAGTCCCCATCAATATCCAACTAAGTGCTCCATTCCTCAAAAGAAATACTTGAACAAACTCTTGATATTAAGCTATTTTGTTCCAAAGATTTTACTTAATGACTGTTGAAAAAAAATTTTTAAAATCCTGATTAAAGTAAAGCCAACCCATTGGCTCAAAATCATGTTTAGAGGCTTTATATTGTCGTCATCTTCATCCTATGCTGGCCTATTTTAGTGCTAATCTCATGTTCCCAAGAGAAAACTATCATTCAACAAACAGAAAGCAATGCAAAGCAAAAAAAAAAAAAAAAAAAAAAGAACAACAAAAAAACAAAACGGGGGTGCGC
>VYZR01058227.1:18493-37598 GCA_013400675.1 Oxylabes madagascariensis
GTCCAGGCCAGCTAATGCCCAGGCTCTCCCTCATTTTCACCAATGCAGCAGAAAAGAGATTAGTGGTGTTTTAAATTACTGGGACAGCAGTAGGGAAATTCTCAGCTGGCCTGCTTTTGTCAGTGTAATATACATCAGCCACAGAAATGCTTGGCTCTGGATCATCTGGATTGCCTAAACGCTCTTGTCCATATTTACAGCAATTAAAATGCTGCACTTCAGTCTCTATAATCCGAGTTCTGTTTGAAGTGGCAAAGCAACAGCTGGGGCTTATCAGACATCTGAATGAAACTCCCCGTTTTCATAGCAGGGGTGTGGCTCTGCACATGGGGATGTGCTGTTCCCAAAGCCAAACCAAGCAGCACAACCTCTCCTCTCCTCTCTGCAGCTCTCCGAAGTGATGCTGACTGCAGGCATCCTGCAGCTCCAGCAGCTTAAGCTATGCAGGTAAATGAGAGCTGACCAAACACTTCTCCAACCCACTCCTATTTCCACACATTGCAGCCAAGCTGTTGGAATTTCTATTCCAAGCCCATGAGTTTTAACTAGACTAGAGCAAAGCCAAATTCTCCCCGGCTCAATGGCTGCTGAAATTGCTGAGAGAAATGAGGTTATCATGCGGTCATTAGGAAGATGAAGATAAAATCCTGTGCCTCTTCCTTCTGCAGCTGAACCTACTCAGACTGAGCAGAAATTGTCCCCAGTACAGCAGCTGATATTAGAAGGCAATAGTGTGGGCTGTCACTCCAGCACTGCCAGGTCCTCTGAAATTGAGAGGAATTACAAAAGGTCGTGCCTTTGTGCTTCTGGGATGAAAGATTTTACCAGGGTGAACAGTTGTGGCTCAAGGGGAAAAACAAAACAAAAAAAATATCAAGTGAGGGCCATTTCACCATTAGAGAGCTCACTGTCAAAGAAAAGAATGAAGTGGGAAAAGGGTACTAACATGCCCTGTGGCAGTCAGAAAGACAAGAGGGAACATCAAAGCCTTGCAAACAAGAAACAAACAATGGCCTGATCACAGACTGCTTCATTTGGGCAGAGCTCCCTTTGAAGANACTTTATCTCCACAAATCTATTTATAACCCTTCCATGAGCTAAATTCCAAAGATTTTTTTTTTCTTTTGCCATTTAAGGACATAAACCAGAAAATGTGCAAACGGGTGGGTTCCACTTTGCTTCACACCCTCCACAGCAAGTCTCGGGGGAAAATGCTCTTTATTTGTGTTCTGTACACAAGAGGGTGTGGAAACATGTAATGTTTCCAACTGCCTGAAATCTCTCCCTAATATTTTCCCCACTGCAGCTTGGCCTGGCCCCAGGGGTTACAATTTCAGCTGTTCTCATCAACATGAGACCAAACAAGCAGATAAGGTCCAGCAGCTTGCTGAGTAGTTTTGCTTCCAATCTTATGATGCTCTGGTGGATCTGTAAGCAAAAGCTTCCTTCGTGCATTTTTGGCACACATATGACAGCTTCACAGGAAGGCTGCTCCAGATGCAGCACAAACAACTCAATTTTCAAGCACACAGGAAATGCCCTCTAGAAATGACAGCAGTGTCACCACTGAGCCTGGTCCACCTTCATCTCGTTCGCTGGGCTTCAGTGGTTTGATACCCATAATCTGGAAATCCAATGCATGTCTGTGTGAACACACCAAGAAAACAGTCTAAGATGATCTGGGAAATCATTGAAAAACAAGGTTTTAGCCAGTGCCTAAACTTGGCCTTTTGGTACTGCGAATTCTTTATAAACACGAGTGAACTGAGCCCCAGCAGACCCACGGGCTAAATACAGAAAGGTACAGATCATCCTTCACTTGGAGATAGAGAAACAGACACACGGCCATTGAGTGACTCACCAAGTATTTATGACCACAGGAAAAAATTCTAAGGAGAAACTACTCCAGTGGCTCATGACATTGCTGCTTTTTTCCCCTCCTTCCACCTGCTTCCTCAGCTATTTGGTCCTGCCCTCACTGCAAGCCAGCAGGACAGCCCCCAGAAGAAATTTTTCTGCCTTCAACACTGCTGTAGAGAGGATTTTCTGATCAAGAGGGGCCCCTATGCTTCATGGACAGTTTTCCCCTCTTAAGGGGCAGGAAGAGGGAAAGAGACATCAGTTTGTGGTGGTGGTTCCAAAGGATTAAAAATGCATGGAAAGGAGCACTTCCTTAATGCAGGATGTAAACCACCCAGCTAACATGCAGTGTTACATTCCCTAACCTTTTTGGTTGATCAAATCTGTTTCAAGAAATGTAGGAGCAAGCTCCCCCGGGGGTGGGAGGGACCCAAATTACAGAGTACTGAGCATCCTTCCCTGCTGGGCTGGTTGAGTGTACAAAAGCCTCAGGAAAGGAAAAAAAAAAATATGTTATATAGTTCAACTGTCCTGTGACCTCGGTGTTTCATCCAGAGAGGTCAGATCTAACGTGACCTTCAAATGCCTCTGAGTCAAATTTCAGCCTCAGCCCAATCTTGACAAGCAGCAGCTACACCTTCCAAGCAACAACAGCACCCCAAGAAGAGGCACCTACACATGAGGTGGGTGACTTCCTTTCAGCGCAGTCGCCCCCAAATCCAGTCTCAGCCCTTCAACCACTCAGCAGCTCTGCACCAAGGCAGCAAACCATCCCCTGCACATGCAGGAAGGCAGCAGCTCTCTCATTGCAAGCTGCCAGGGGTTAGTTACTGAGAGGAGACAATTTTTAAAGAATGAAAGCTCGCTTTGAAGGCAGGCTCCCACTCTCTGCAGTCACAGGCCTGTGTGCCTCAGGCTCTGTACACCTGAAGCCCAATCCTGCAAACTCCCTATAAAGCTCCTCTCAAAGGCAAGGAAATGCTCCCAGGACTGCACTTCCCCTTCTGCCCTGTTCCCTTTTTTGGTGCTTTCTCCCACACCCAGGAGAGTCCAGACAAGCCCTGCAGATGGACAGTTATGATCTCTTGGCCCTCTCATTCTTAGGCATATATGGTTTCCTGCCCCTCTTTGTTCACACGTTGGGTTCAGATGTTCCAAGCTTCACCCTCGGCAGAGAGGGGTTAAGAACTCCACTGATCTTTAATAACAAAGTGAAAACTCAGGCAGCCCACAAGAACAGGTCTCATGCAAGCAACTACTGAGAAATCAGAGTATTTTCCACAGTCCCAGAACATTCAAGTTGTATTTGTCCTGCAGGCAGGAAGTCCTGCAGGCTCTGCTCTCACTTTCCTACAATGAAAAGATCACCCCCCACAGGCAGGGCTGCTCCAGCTGTGCAAGGGGAAGTGTGAAACAAGGAGGACTTCCAGTCAGGCCCTTGACAGAGCCTCCCAGGCATCTTCACAGGACAGAAGCCACCTCCTAGCAGGCAGCCATCAGAAAAGCCTTGCCCTACACCCTTTGTGGTCTCCCCACCTGGAATAAGCAGCACTGCACCCTAATCCTGGATGGGATTGGACAGATGCTCCATGTCACACGTGTGCCCCGTGAATGAGACCAAAAAAAAAACCCTTCCCATCTACATGCACCTCAATTTTCCCTCTAATAACAGCCAGAGGAACTTACACCCTTCCCCACTTCCCTTTCAAATCACCCATCTTTCAGTGTCATTATGGATTGTGCATGTGTTGGACAAGAAATAAAAGCACAGGGGAGGTGACCCCTTTTCTCAGGCTTCTCCAAGACAAAATAATGCTGTGAGTACATGAAGCAGTTGTAGAAAATCCCTCCTTCTCCTAAAACGTGCTTACATCACTCACTGTCAAAGTGCATTCAGAGTACACAGGACTCCCCCTGCATCAGGCCCTGTATCCATTAATGATGGTATTGATTTCACCAGGACTAATCCTTTGAATGAAGGCTGTGGAATGGATCCTCTTGTCATTGCAAGTGGCAACAAAGAGGAGTTTTCAGGGAAAAACAAATTATTTCAATTGAGTCGCTCGTTGGCAGACGTCTCATCTGGTATTTCTTCCCTCCCATCATGATTTAAGCAGGTTTTATTAAGATTTACCTGTCAAAGCAACTTCCCCAAAAAAGGCAGACCTATAATTTCTTCAAATATACCGAGAAAAGTTCTGCCCTGCTTTACCTTACAGGCAATTTAATAAAGCAAATGGACTACAAGTTTTGCTCCGTTTGTAATTTACATTAAGAGAGTCTGTTCCATTGATTTTGGTGTGTAGTTTTAGGGTCCTGTCCTGTCTAAATGGCAGGAGAAAAAGATGAGACTTGGTGCAGATGAGGACTTACTGCTACATTTAGTGAGACAGAGAAAGAACGGAGGCAGAGTTCTGAGGGTTCTCCAATAGCAAATCATACAAACACAACCATTCACAGTATGGTATCTAAAATAGACAAATTATAATAAATACATGGTTCTTACAAAAAATCCCACTCTGCCCCCTTATTTTCTTTGAGCTGCTGCCAAGGAGGGAATGTGTTCTTTTCCCAAGTTATTCTTCTGTCCTTAAGCAGGGGAAGCCTTCTCAGGCAAAACTGTACAAAAACTGCAGACTCTGAAAAGAAATTCTCCTCTGAAAACAACTNGTGTGCCTCAGGCTCTGTACACCTGGAGCCCAATCCTGCAAACTCCCTATAAAGCTCCTCTCAAAGGCAAGGAAATGCTCCCAGGACTGCACTTCCCCTTCTGCCCTGTTCCCTTTTTTGGTGCTTTCTCCCACACCCAGGAGAGTCCAGACAAGCCCTGCAGATGGACAGTTATGATCTCTTGGCCCTCTCATTCTTAGGCATATATGGTTTCCTGCCCCTCTTTGTTCACACGTTGGGTTCAGATGTTCCAAGCTTCACCCTCGGCAGAGAGGGGTTAAGAACTCCGCTGATCTTTAATAACAAAGTGAAAACTCAGGCAGCCCACAAGAACAGGTCTCATGCAAGCAACTACTGAGAAATCAGAGTATTTTCCACAGTCCCAGAACATTCAAGTTGTATTTGTCCTGCAGGCAGGAAGTCCTGCAGGCTCTGCTCTCACTTTCCTACAATGAAAAGATCACCCCCCACAGGCAGGGCTGCTCCAGCTGTGCAAGGGGAAGTGTGAAACAAGGAGGACTTCCAGTCAGGCCCTTGACAGAGCCTCCCTGGCATCTTCACAGGACAGAAGCCACCTCCTAGCAGGCAGCCATCAGAAAAGCCTTGCCCTACACCCTTTGTGGTCTCCCCACCTGGAATAAGCAGCACTGCACCCTAATCCTGGATGGGATTGGACAGATGCTCCGTGTCACACGTGTGCCCCGTGAATGAGACAAAAAAAAAAACCCTTCCCATCTACATGCACCTCAATTTTCCCTCTAATAACAGCCAGAGGAACTTACACCCTTCCCCACTTCCCTTTCAAATCACCCATCTTTCAGTGTCATTATGGATTGTGCATGTGTTGGACAAGAAATAAAAGCACAGGGGAGGTGACCCCTTTTCTCAGGCTTCTCCAAGACAAAATAATGCTGTGAGTACATGAAGAAGCTGTTGTAGAAAATCCCTCCTTCTCCTAAAACGTGCTTACATCACTCACTGTCAAAGTGCATTCAGAGTACACAGGACTCCCCCTGCATCAGGCCCTGTATCCATTAATGATGGTATTGATTTCACCAGGACTAATCCTTTGAATGAAGGCTGTGGAATGGATCCTCTTGTCATTGCAAGTGGCAACAAAGAGGAGTTTTCAGGGAAAAACAAATTATTTCAATTGAGTCGCTCGTTGGCAGACATCTCATCTGGTATTTCTTCCCTCCCATCATGATTTAAGCAGGTTTTATTAAGATTTACCTGTCAAAGCAACTTCCCCAAAAAAGGCAGACCTATAATTTCTTCAAATATACCGAGAAAAGTTCTGCCCTGCTTTACCTTACAGGCAATTTAATAAAGCAAATGGACTACAAGTTTTGCTCCGTTTGTAATTTACATTAAGAGAGTCTGTTCCATTGATTTTGGTGTGTAGTTTTAGGGTCCTGTCCTGTCTAAATGGCAGGAGAAAAAGATGAGACTTGGTGCAGATGAGGACTTACTGCTACATTTAGTGAGACAGAGAAAGAACGGAGGCAGAGTTCTGAGGGTTCTCCAATAGCAAATCATACAAACACAACCATTCACAGTATGGTATCTAAAATAGACAAATTATAATAAATACATGGTTCTTACAAAAAATCCCACTCTGCCCCCTTATTTTCTTTGAGCTGCTGCCAAGGAGGGAATGTGTTCTTTTCCCAAGTTATTCTTCTGTCCTTAAGCAGGGGAAGCCTTCTCAGGCAAAACTGTACAAAAACTGCAGACTCTGAAAAGAAATTCTCCTCTGAAAACAACTAGTCCATAAAAAAGTCATTTTAAAACAGTTATGTTTTCATTCTTCCAAACAACATTTGACACATGAGACGAATCTCTTCTGTCCCTGCAGGTCTGGCCGGAGATTAGCAGCTTGGTCAGTGTCTGCAGCCACCGAGCATTCATCTGCAGCTAACTTCCTCCCTCCCTTCGTTTCCCAGCCCTTTCCCTGAGAAATTCCCTGCCATGCAGAATATCATGCTATCAGCAGCCAGCCTTGCACAACGCTTTCCAACTGTCCCAACACGTCCAAGGAGCTGGGAAGGAGAGCCTGCCAGCCAGCTCTCCCCAGCAGCACCCTGACAAACACAGACCCGAGACTTCCAGCAACTCCAGTCCCACCCAGGCACATTTTTTTAAAGCCCCCCTGCTTTTAACAGGAAAGACAACTCCGCAAGAAACATTCTGGCAACGCGCTGCGGCGCATGTTGGAGGCTGGAAACAAAAACTGATGCCATCTATTGTCAATAATACTTCTGTGAAAGGCTGCCACGAGGGACGTCTGCTTCAGCCAGCATCAGATCACTTACATTAACCAGAGCTTCACTGGATCTGTATCAGTTACGCCCCGAGACTGCCCTTGCAGTCGGGCTGCCCTGAAAGTCCACATATTAAGCAAAATAATTGCTTAACGTCAGCCTATGTGCTCACATAAAGGCATATAATTGCAAACTTGAAAGCAATTCACCAGACCTTAACACGCTAAAAAGTTTCTCATCCCTAAAAGAAAAGGGAGGGGGGAGAAAAAAATAAAGAAAGGGTAGATAGGTTATTTAGCAAGCCCACCAAAGGGCACAGATCCTGCATCCCTCTCCACCCGAGATCTCCCTCAGTTCATTCACCACGAACATCTGGAAAGGAGCGGGGAGGGGGTGCACAGAGAGAGAGAGAGAGAGAGGAGGAGAGCAAAAAACCATCCCGGCCAGCTCGTCGGGTCCCGTGCGCTGCTTCATCTGCGAGGCAAACACAAACACATCCCTCCAAGCCCTTCCTTACCTCTGGCTGCAAAGTTCTCAGCGAGGAGGAAGGAAATGAATAAACTGGCCGCTCGGGCAGCAGGAGGAGCGCACCAGCAGCCTCACAGCACACACACACACACACACACACACACACACACAGCCCTATTCAATAAAAGCGCAGCTTTCCCCTGGCCCCTCCCAAAGAAGCCGAGGCCGGGCGAACACACATATCCCTGCGATGTTTACAATGGGCAGGAATGCATTGTCCCCGCATTTATCCCGCCGGGCGGCCAATGGCAGCGCGCACGCCGAGGTGGGCTCGGGGATGCCTGTCATTCCCCAGGCATGCTCAGGAAGCCGCTCATCACAAACCCGGCACCGAAAAAAGCTCCGAAAATCCGCCCGGGCTGCCAAGACTGTCTTGCTGCATGCCCTTTTTTGGTTATCCTTCGCGGGGCCTCTGAAAGTAAATCCTCTGTCAGGAGCGATCATGAGAAATGTTAATCTTGGGGGAAAGAGGCTGTCTTGTTGAACACGAGCGGGGCTTAAAGGAAGGAAATGCGCTGGATGGAGAGGGATACAGTAAACATATTTACTTTTTCCACCTTCTTTTTTTTTTTTTTTAATAATTTCACCACAGCTAAACTTCATTGTGGTTTTTTTGGTTTTTTTTTTTTTTTTTTTTTTAACGAGGACCACATGTAAAAGGCAACAGGAACGCTCTGCTGTACAAGCTTGATTCTGCAGAAGGAGAGACACACCAGTGGGAAAGGCGCGTGGAAGATGAGTTGGCAGGCTCCACAGCCTGATTCCATTTCAAACAGGACAATCGAAGTTACAGAGAGAATGGCCATGTTCTGAAAAATTACTTTTAAAGAGATCCGAAACTTTGATGATGATCCTTGGCAAGCTGGACTAGTTGGCTAACACAGGTTTAGTTTACAGTTTCACAACTACTCATCTAGATATTAAACCTGGTTCATTTACTATGAGAATAACCCTACATCTCCTTAATATGACCAATACTTGCACTGTCTTTGAATATTATCAATAAACTCAATTTTTATCTTTATTTTGCTTTAATGATCACATGCTGCTGGTAACTTTGCAAATTATGCAGGTATCTTAAGAAATGGACAAGATAAAGACTGGTCATGGAAACATACAAAGTACATAAACTAAGTGTGAAAATAAAGATGAAAACGATTGCCTAGAGAACAGCCCAGTACATAGACCCCAAGGTGCACATGTACCAGCCACTGAAGAAAGGCTGCAGAACAGCTGACTGCTCTAAGGGGATGAGATTCCAGACCAGGAGATGTTCTGCAGATTCATATTTGACAATAACATACACAAAACCAGTTAGGGGGAAACTATGTGTAAGATGACTTTGCAGCTGAATGGGCTAAACTATTTTAATGCCTTTCTGGGTCCTTTTTTCTGGCCACTAGGCCCCACAGATTTAGTCACATGTGTAATGCAAGAAGGATCCAGTCCACAGACAGTAAACTAATCCTTATAGCATTAAAAAAAAAATCAGAGAGCCAAATCTATGCAGATTTACAGCAAGAAATCATAATTATTCTAGTGCCATTTAAAATTTCACTGCTTTACTATATGAAGCAAAAAGTGGTGTTTGTTTTTTGAAGGCACTTTTTTCCTTCATTTTAACAACCCTTTGGAAAATTCTTCTAATGCCAGACAGCTCTCATGATGTGGCTACAACAGTTTTAAATATTAAAGCTAATACCTACAGCATATATGTAACTTTGTTTTGTGGGATTTATTAGACAAGAGAGAACAAAATCCTTGTTCTCAGTCATTCCATTAACTACAGAAATTATTAGCCTATATATCCACGACCAAATAAAAAAAATGAGTGACATTACTCCGGAAGGAATTACAAATCTTTACTGGATCTTAGCATCCCTTAGATTTTCAGGATGGAAAACACTGAAGAATCCAGGCTAAGAAAAAAACAGGATGAAGGAGTGTGGACTCTCAGAACAGAAAACTGAAGGTTAGAAATACACTCAGGTTCTCATTCCAGCATAGCCATCAACCTCTGCCATCTCAGTGTCCACTGCAACAGGGAACTAGAAGGGATGCACTGCCTAAAGCTGAAAGCAGCTGGGGGTTCTTGTGGTATTTTAGCTTTCATTTTCTTACCATGACTTTGAAGCTCCCCTGCCAAAGCATCCCAAACTCTGTATTCCAAGTCACCTTTCTATCAAAATTCCACCAAAAACCCCAATTTTGCTTTGGGGAAATTACATCATGAAAAGTAAAGCTTGCATCCTTCTTGCTCAGTTGAATTTCACTGAGAGGAACATGACTCAAGGCTTTGAAGCCAATAAACTGTCACAGATCCCACAGTTTTCCTGGAGATACTACTGGAAACCTGAGCTTCGAAGAATGTAGAGTTAAATTCAAGTGGGTGCCCCTTTGCGTCCTGTGACAGGAGCCACCTGCAAATGCCTGCTGTAAATAAAGTTTATAGCATGCCTAAATCCACAGTTCTAACAATTTAGGGAACTCCCATGGTAGTCCTTGCCAGTCTAGCCACACCCTCCCCTTTGCTTTAACAGTGAGAGACCCTTTGTGTCACAGCCCAGACCTAAAAATATTGCTGGGACTGGAATAACCCAAATCCTGGTTTATGGCTGAACACGTAAGACACAGGAAAAAAAAATAGTATATGCAGAAATTAAACTCCTAAATCAAGTACAATTTTAATATCAATACCTTATCACAGTAAGGAAGGGCCCTGCAAGCGCTCATTGCTAAGCTCTAGTTTGATAAGGCAGGGCAAGGGTGGGACTGCTTGTGAAAAGAGTCAAAGCACTTACACATTTTGGGTTGTTAGTGCATTTTTGGACGACCCAGCCTGCAGTCTCTCCCTCAGAAGAGCCACGTTAGAGAAGTACCTGGAAATCTCTGTCGAGACTGGGGCTCTCGCAGGTTTATCAAATTTTTCCTGCAAAATTTACACTCTAAACTTGTGCTCTATAAATGCAGTGCAAAGCATTCCCCTGGGGTGGGGACAGCTCTGGTTGCTGTGCACAGACACTCTGAACCATTTTCATTTTGGCACCACAAAGCCCTTGGAGCTCAGCAGACAGTGGTGGCCACTTGGCTCATTGCTGGTCCAGCCTCAGAGTGCTTTCTTCCCAGAGCAGCTGTCCTCCCTGCCTGGAAAAAGTCCTTGGGGTATTCATGGAGGGACAACATTTTGCTTTTCAAAATGAAGTCGTTTCTACCACTGAGCTTCTCAAATCTTTTTCTTTTTTTTTTCCCCCTTTATTTGACATGGTGCAGGTGATCACTACTGAGCAGCACTGTCCCACCAATGTCACTGCAATTTAGCTGCCATTCCAGAAACACGTCCTGAACCACTCCAGAGACAGATCCTGAACCACCCCGCACCTGCACATTCCCACAATACAGCAAGATGCGTACAGAGCATCAAATACACCACAGGGAAGGCCATTCTTCCCATCTGTACCAAATTGATTCTTGCCTCTCATCCCCAAATTGTTTTTGTTGTCTTCACAGCTAACAGTAGGTCAAACTTGCAGCAAAAAGAGAGAAATCTTTAGAAAGGAGCTTCTCTCCTGCAGCTGGCACAGATGCTCTGTGTTTAGATTGGGAGACCAAAGCTCTGCTCTGAAGAATCCCAGCAGTGAGGGCTGCACTGGGAGTGACCAGCCCCATTCCCCAGCTCAGAGACTGGCACAGGGAGGCAGGAACAGCTCTCAGCCGAGCGAATGCCCTCAGAGCCAGGCAGCAGAGCTCTTACCTGACAGGTCTGGGCTCCTTCACACCCACACAGTGCAGCATTTCACTGTGAAAAGTCTCTGAGCACAACAGGGATGGTAAGGAGTACTAACATTCCCAGTGACAAAATACATCCCTGGAGGGTCACATGGCTGGGCCAGAGCCTTGGTCCTACCCTGGAAACCCTCCAGGGAGTTAAAAGAGGATGATGTCTTGAGAGGAGAGATAGGATTCCCTTCCCTGGCGCCATTAAACAAACTTCTCTTTCTCCTCACTACGTTTTGGAGTATTCAGCCCCTGAAAAACCAGCCACAAGTGCATTATCCTTCACTTCCAGCCCTTCCAGAACATAAGTGCTGAGTGGAACTTCACCATCAAAGATGAGATTTTTTGAGATTACACAAGATGTCCAGGCTAGCCAGGTGTTGGAGGAGGCCCTGTTGCCAGTACCAGGGTAGGTGATACCTGTGTCCCTCGCTTGGATGGAGGGAAGGAGGACTAAACCCCCCTGGCCCCCAGGGGACACAATTAGCTCAGGAACTGCGTTGGGTGAGGAGCACACCCAGAGAAAAGCCAGCAGCAGGAGCAGCTGAGGAGATGGTTCGAGATGGTTCACCAGCCTGCACTTGGGCATCTATATAGAATTTGCTTTTTCCCTCCTCTGAGGAGCAGCAGGCAGGAAATGTGCCGTGCACCCCGGGCTGGCTCACACCTCCTCTCTCCCTCCAGGCCAGCACAGAGAGCACGCTTTGGCTCTGCACATTTTCTCCTGCCTCCTCCCAGCATAAAGAGAGCACAGTGTGGGTTCCCCCCGCCCCAGCAGACGGTTTCTAAATGATGCTATGGCTGTGCCATTTCCACAGCTCATCTGAAATCAGCCTCACCTCACACACCCAGGCTCCAGCCCAGGTGCTGGGGCTCACAGCTGTGGCCCCTCTGACATGAAGGTGAGTAAGCTGAGATTTGTGAGCCAGCCACCCAGCTGGCAGCTCTGGCTGGGGGTTTGCTGCTGAGGGCACCAGGGGGAAGCCCACACACCATGATCATCCTCATAATTACCTCCTGGGCACAGACAAGCTGCTTCTCTGTTAGACAGGCAGAGGTAACTTTTTAGGAAAATTTTACACACGCTGCTTCAGGCAGTATCTTTTGGCCTGGAACAGCACAATCCATAGGACTTCAAAGCCACCAGCGTGCTCAAAGAGGGTGTAAAAACTACCACAAAAGAGAGCAGAGAAATATGAGCATCTCTTCAAACGCGGGGCTGTGTGCAGTACACTGTCAGTCAGCTAAAAATAAAGAAGCCTGGTGCTGCTTAGACACAGCAACAAGGACTGGAATGTAAGTACTGAGAAGGGTGCACTTCCTAACACAAATTCCAGCCTCGGTCTGCCTAGGACTCATTCATATCCAGAGGAAGAGGCAGAGCCCTGCAAGGAGCTATTCCCATCATGGATTTTTGGCACATCCCCAGGGCACTAAGCCTCTCACTCCAAGTGCCCCAAACCCCCCAGGAATAGCAAGGACAGTGCTCTGTTTCATTCTGTATCCTGTTTCTACCTGCAAAGCAATGCAATTCTTCCGAGTGGTAACGAAAGCAATCAGTGAAAAAACAATGGAACCTGTCAAAGGTGCAGGAATCAAAAAGCATGTCACGCATTAATCCACGAAAACCAAGCAAGGAATGCAGGGCAAAAGATGGTGCCATGTTGGTTTCTGTCTTCTTTTCTTCTTCCTGTTAGAGCCAGGATTAATACACAGGAGTCACAGTTTCGTGTTTGGACTCGGTGTTTATTAATTCTTATCTATAGCACAGTCTCACGAGTTGTGAGCTCTAACTAACAAGGTAGAAAATGGAGGTAAAATGGATGTCTCTAACTCTTTCCAAAGTTATTTCAGTGCTAATCACCCAATAACGAGATGACACCTATATTTATATTTTTGACCCAATAATGACCACCCGAGGTCCACAATGCAGACACTTTTCACCCAGTCAGAAAAAACCACCCAAAACCAAGAAGAAGGTGAAGAAGGACTTAGACAACGTCCAAAATCCACCATCTTGCCCCATATATACTACTATATACTAAAATATTAAATTCTAAGTTTTTCACCCTGTGAGATCACACAATGCTCTTCAAACCACACACCCACAACCCCAGTGCCATCACTCTATTTTGGAAGCCTGTTCCAAGGCCTCAAGTCAAACGTGGTGCTTCCTTGAGGGTCAGTGCCTTTTAGAACAGAAAGCCTGAAATTTTCAGCCTCTAGAGTTCCAACACTACCAGTTTTCAGCTTTCCTAAAGGTATTGGGAAAGAAAAGGCCCCCAGGCTACAGGGAAGGGACTTACCTAGCACCCTGAGAGTAGGATTTAGTCAAGTGTTTCCATGAGCACTTCCTCACCTTGGATTAAAGTAATTACAAAATTGCCATATAATTATGCCTCTTTGCCATTCATTTTGGTGTGGTATATTTACCCATTTCTGCTAGGTGAGGTATGTTATTTCTCTTGAGTTTAGACAACTAAATATGCGCAAAGCACATTTATACACGATAAAAGATCAAAACAAAAAAAAAATCATCCAAAAACCCACTGGAAAAAGGTATTTTACCCACAACAAGAAAGAGTTAATCATGGACACAGCAACTTTACCTGGCCAAAAGCAAAACAAACAACATAGTGGCCCAAATTCCAAAGGAAACAGAATACCTGCACTTTTCCACTACAAAACTAAGCCTAGCTATTAGTACACAGTGCCCCCCAAAGAACAGAGACTTCACAGCACCTTCACTCACTCAAGTAAAAAAAGGGCTCTTCTGTATTACTTCCCAAATTGGGAATCTTACACACTTTTTCTGCAAGTGAACACAGGGTAAGAGAACTCTGCTCTAAGGAATTTAATGGTTTTTAAAGAACATGCCCACTTCTCACAGAGTACAAACCACGAACAGCAGATGTGTATCATTTTCCAAACACCTCCATTTTCCACTGCCAGCCATGAAAAATTACACGTAACGCAAGTAGCAGTGCTCAAAAATTTACACACTGTCTCTATTGGCCTTATTTTGAGAGAAATCAGTGTGTCTGCCCCAAAAAATTGCACAGTACACACTCCTCCTTTTAAATTTGGCTTTAATTCGAGTATTGTTTTCCAGGCAGGAAAGATGGTGCCATCATCATCTGCTTTTGCAACCAGCTTACAAATTACACAGCTGCTGGTACAGACATTCTGAGGGTGAGGCATACTCCTTGGCCTTGATTCTCCTCTCACTTAGGCCAGGCTACACCAAGTATCAGCCTAATCAAATCAATATTCTCTGACATCTGCCATTGCTACAGCAATGTGAGAACCAGGCCCCTTTGTGCTCTGATGCTAATGAACTACTCAGTGTCAGGAGCTTGGCTCGGGCAGGGAGCAGAGGTTGGGGCAAGGCCGTTAACTTGGGCTCAAATGGAAAATGCAACTTGCATGGGCAAAACCCATTTAAGTCCCACACATGCCCATGTTTGCAAACAATACTTGTGATCTTCATTGAGGTCTCCTGTGCAGCTCAGCCTGCTGTAACAGAATTCAACACTTGCAACTGCATCTCCGTGGCCACATCCCTAAGGATGGCAAGCCACGGAGAGAGAAAGGCACCTCAAACAACTGAAGGCTGGGCTTACTCAACAAAATAGAGGTAGCTGCTGGCAGGAATACCTCATTCTGCCAGTATTTGCTTCAAAAAGTGAATTTATTACTGTCCACATTTTACCACTGCCTAAGGGGAGCAGCGTGAACACAGTCACCACTTTACAGTCAGCTCATGCCTTATTTTATTATCATATATTATCTGTATTCTCAAACCAGTCTAGGTCACACTGCACACCTACAGAGAGAAGCTAAATTCTTTCTGTACAGTGTTGCATTTCCATGCCCTACAGGTAAAACACAGAACATTAGGAAGCAAAGAGTACTGCTCCCTTTTTTAAAGGCTGAAAACAAGGGACTGGAGAGATCCATGCAGATCCAGCTGAGATCCACAGTGTTCAGGCATTCAGCTCATCCTGCAGATCAGTATGATACATCTCAGCAGAGACAGCAAGAGGAGGAACAAGGCAGTGAAGAGGGGAAGAGGCGGGAGCACCCTGTGAGAGTCTCAGAGCTGTGTTTGCCCAGCTCAGGACAGACTGTAGCTTTGTGCNTGAAGGCACCCAGGCTCCGCTCTCACACACAGAGGGCAGAGCTGTGCTTGCCCATCTCAAGACAAACCTCGGCTTTGTGCCACTCCCTGAGCACTCCCACGCTGGGCAGCTGCTACCTGCCCCAGTAAACAGCCTTTTCAGAATGTTTCTGTAGTGCCCTGCTTCTCACCCTCTCAGTTTGTGACACAAGGGCAGAGCCACAATTGGCAGCCAGCTAGAGCAGCCTGTGGCTANGCTAGATTTGGGATTAAATGTTTGAGACGATATTTTATGTTTTGACTTAGATGTTTATTAATTCTTATCTATATTACATCTTATAAGCTGTGAATGCTACAGCACTTTTAGTTAAACAAGTAAAAAACAGCCTTCTATCTCTTTCTCTACAAGATCTTTTAAGGATGCATTGTCTAATTAAGAAATGACACTTAAATTATTTTTACTTTTAACCCAATAACCAACCACCCATGGTCTGCAATGCAGACTTTTCTATCCAATTACAAAATACCACCCAGACCCATGGAGAAGGTGAAAGAGAAGGACTGGCCNCACACACAGAGGGCAGAGCTGTGCTTGCCCATCTCAAGACAAACCTCAGCTTTGTGCCACTCTCTGAGCACTCCCACGCTGGGCAGCTGCTACCTGCCCCAGTAAACAGCCTTTTCAGATTGTTTCTGTAGTGCCCTGCTTCTCACCCTCTCAGTTTGTGACACAAGGGCAGAGCCACAATTGGCAGCCAGCTAGAGCAGCCTGTGGCTATGCCAAAGTCACATTTGTGGAAAGAGCTACTACACATCAGAGTACATCCCTTCCCTCAATCTGCCAGCCACGCAGTCCCCTCTGGACAGGACAAGCCTTTACCACTTCCTTGGAAAAGCCAAACTTCTGTCTTTGCCAAAGACAACAAATTTATAGGGAAGAGGAGCAGGCACAGCTGACAGAACCTCGACAGCAGTCCCGGGCGCTTTGCTAAGCCAAAACCTCTGTCTGCCCTTGGGTCTACCCAATGGAGGGAAGAGGAACTGCAGTATCTGCCTCAAAAGAAATTATTAGAAGCACGGGAAGAAACAAATGAAGAAATAGCAGCAATATAGCTTCTGTAATGCCACAGACCAAATTTGGGAACTGGATATGGGAGTGCACCAAGTCCCTAACACCCATCTAGCAGCATTTACTGTCAAGGTGTCTTGTTCCAAAGCTAAGGGGAAGCTACAATTATCCCAATTGCAACATCACCAAGTCGTGCCAGCTGGGGTCCAAGCTCCCATGAGGTCCCTCTGCTTTTACCACAGCAGCAGGACATGGAAGGCACTTGCACAGGTGGGATGTCCAGGTGCCAAATCCTTTGTGCACAGGTGGGACTCCATGCCAGCAGTCCTAGGAGAGAATGACTCCCCAAGGGAGTTTCTCTAAAGATACAGCATTGAGTGTAATACTGGACACAGTGGAATGTCTTTCCTTGCCCCCTGTCATGGAAACAGAGGGATAATGGGGTTTTGCCAACTATTCAGCTCATCCTCTCCAAACCTAGACACATCCAGCTTTCTGTAAAGTGCTCTAGGTTATGTCCCCTCACAGGCAATTTCCAACAACAGCTTTATTTAAATAAAAGAAATTAGGTATTAACTTTAAAAAAAGAACCAGGACAGAACCTCCCTGCTGCATATTTTTACATTACGTTTTGTTCTGTGCTGCTGATATCCCCAGAGCATCTAATCATTTGTATTGATGAAGCAGCATGACAGAATTTCTCAGGGGCCAGCTGGGGGTGTGAACTGCAGACAGCTCTGCTGTTTCTCTATGTAGGCTACATCCCTGGCATAACCCGTGATGAGGTGACAGAAGGACACAGAAAACCGGAGTCACAGCTCATCTGTTTCTCACAGTTCCAGTTCCTCTGCACTTTTAAATTACTCTGCTTCCAAGAGATTTAATCCCTGTGCTTTGTTGTACCCATAGTTTACAGCAAATTTGAGGTTTATATTGAATGTAGCTTTTGCACTTTATATCGAACCTACATTGGCCTGCCCTTTGGTCAGACAGTGAAACTGAAAGTATTAGGATTAAATTCTCTATGTAGGGATCACACTTACTTGAAGAAATATTTTATGACCTTCCAGCTCTCCCATGACCAGAGCTCATCAAATACCTGATCTTCTGAATGGCTCCAATCTCTATTTGTCCCTTTCTTTACCAAAATGACACATGTTCTCCTTCTGTGCCAAGCTCTTAACCCCTGGAGTTTAGTGTATCTTTAAGTGTACTGATATTTGTAGACAGATTGCAAATATCCTATGTTTTTTCCTGTTCTTTGAGACAGATGAATGTCACCAAAAAAATCAAACTTTCTCTTGTCCCTCCAAGAATATTTCACAGCAACTGAGCACCAAGTGCCAGCTGTATGAAGCATACTCACATCAATTAACAATGGTCAATGCTGGGGAAATAATTCCCTCCCGTTCGCATTCAGTCCTTTGAATTCATATTTGAAAAGCTTTTTTAAGTGATTCTAATGACCTTGCTTCAGTTCTGTTTCTAGAGGAATGGAAATGCAATGCTAGTGCTCCCAGCTGGCTGTCTGGAATTCTTCTTTTTTAAGACAAGGGAGCTCCTCAGACGCCACCTCCTCAGACCAGCCCTTTGTCGTCAGGAAAGGCTGCACTGCTCCTGTATCTTTTAGCACTGGTAACAATGGATACAAGAAATGCTTCCAGGTACCTTGAATAAGGTCTGTAAGGAATCACTGCTTATCTGCTTCAGCAATATCAGTGGGAACCTAGCAATGCAAGCAGGTCACAGTTGTCTGTGGGTGTTCATTGGCATTGTGTTCCTGATTTATGAGTTACCACAAAAAAACTAAAATGTGGGTGTGTCTGTGACACATGGTCAGAGCATCCCTCACATCTCAGATCGGGCTTGATAAGAGTCTCAAGACACAAAGCTCAGAAAAAGAAGCAGGCTTTGAAAGGTTGCATTTTTTTCCCCACTAAACATCAAAAAGACATCTTTCAGGTTATTTGGTTGAGGATTCATTGCATTTTCCTATAAAGAAAATAACTTCTCCTTCCATTAAACTCTCTAGATTATCTTATGCTGCCCTTTATTAAGGTAGCCCCACTACCACATTCATCTCCCTTCCAGCAGTCTAACAAGTCATCAGCAGCAATTCCCAGTGCTGCGAGTTTAGATACTGATGATATAAACCAGTCACCAGTGGCTCATGGTTAACGTCTTTATTACTTTCAGCCACAGAGACAACATTCGTAAATAAAAAATAATCAGTGAACTTTTTTTAAAAGCACAAATATGGAAAGAATTATGCCTGCCTTGACAAAAGTCTTTTCACCACTGCTGAATGCTTTTGGGTAAAGGGGAGGGATGTCCTTGCCAGCATCTACCACATATAATATTATAACCATCAGGATAAACATACACATGCCTTGAGTCAGAGCTGCTTCAGTGTGTCAGAATGTGTGTTGAATTCCTAGCTAAAAGCTATTGTTTAGATTCATTAGAAGAAATATCACAAATTTGACTTTTTCTAGAATTTAGCACACTATGACACCACACAGCTAAGCAAAGAAGAAAAAAAAAAAGTCCTATTTGATAGGCTAAGATGTGTCCTTAGCTTTTAAAGAGGCTTTAAATCGATAACGGGTCAGAAACACACTCCTGCATTAAGTTGCCAACTTTTAGTGTTCAAAACAAGCCTTAACTATTCCATATTTGATTAAAAAAAAATGCCAGCTCATTTATACTCAGCTTATTTAATTTGGCTTCTGAGTAGTTAATTGCAACTGAATGCTTCCTCAAAATCACTAAGATTTCCCATTTCACAAAATCACTTCCCATTTCTGGTTAGATCCTGGA
>VYZR01058228.1:37025-47406 GCA_013400675.1 Oxylabes madagascariensis
AAAGAAGTGCAATGAAATTGTCTAAATGAAAAAGCTGGAATAACTCAAGCTGGTAGTCAAGTTTCTCTTGATTTCCTGGTGTAAAATGCAGACATTTTCCTATGAACCATGGAGAAAGAACTCTGCTTCAGAGTGGTGTTCTCATGGAGCTTTAGAAATTAGTATTCAGGGACAGCTCCCTACTGGTCAGTTTTTGGGAAAAAACCAAACCTGTTTTATTTGAACTTAACAACTAGTTAATACTAAAATAAACTAAATGGCTTCATTCTGGTAGAAAAATGTAGCTCAGAAGCCTTCTGCAATTAAGCAGTTTAAAGCAGAAGGATTTGTCCTAAATTATGGACATTTACCTTGACATAGGGCATGAGCAGCACTGCAGAGTTTAATGCAGCTTGTGCAGAATAGAGTAAGTTCTAATGGGCTTTTTGATACATCCAGCTGTGAAGCTTTCTTGAATGACATCTGACATCAGAGCACCTTACAGCACTCCTGCGCAGCAAGGCAGCCCCATTTTCTCATTGTCTAGATGACAAGCTATATACAAAGAGAGCAAATTACTTGCCCAGAATCCTGCAGAAATTCAGGAAAGAAGCAAGGAGCTGATCAGCAGCCTCCTACAGACAGCTAGAGCTGTTCCTGCTGCACAAACCTTTCTCTCTCAGGAGTTTTAGGTGATGAGCAGTTCTCTGTGTAGCTTTATGTTTCGGGGGCTTCTTCTTGTATCAGCTTTTTCCCCTTCCTGGTAAATAAATCCTGCAAACAGTACCTTGCTGTTCACTTAATTAACATACTTTTTCCCCAACCAAAGAAGTGTTTTCCAGGAAGTCTTCTACCTTATTGGAGCCTTGTAGCGTGTTGATGTGCTCCTTTGAGATCCTTGCTAGAGAAGCCTTCCTGAATTTGTGAGAAAATCTTGTCTACTGAAAAAAAATGAGGGTGAGTAAAAAATATTTTTTCTGGAAGACCTTTAGCTAATACATACCAATAACTGACTATATTTCCAGGTGCTCTCAGGTGTATTGACTCACCTCATGCAAGGAAATACAGTCTGTCATCTTCCATAACCAGAAGAGGGGTAAACAAAAAGAGGTGAAAACTGCAGTTGCCTATATCCATCCTCACTGTTTTTAGAGATTTTTCATGAATCAGTCAGATCAGTGGGAAAGCTGCTGTTCATTTAAGCTGCTGGAAACTTGTCCTTATTGATTTAAATGCAGCAGCTCTTGTTATGCAGAACTCATGATTGAGTGATTTGGCTAAGGCTGGAAGAATGTGACCTTTAATGCATAAGTAAATAAGCATTTCTATCATGTATAATCTCTCCTGTATGACAGATCTGTGACTGTCTAAAGTGACAGAAAGATCGTATGAGCCTTTATTTTTTGAGATATATTATCACAAAAAGTCACAAATCATTCCTGTCAGTGTGCAGAGAGCTGCTAATGAAAGAATTTCATTCCAGAGTGGTATCTGTGATGGATGTAAAGTTGTAAGAAGGACAGTAAGTAAAATAAAGCCAGGTTAATCTAATCTCTTTCATAAAGCAGACAGGAAAAGAAACTATGATTTAAAATAAACTCAAACAGAGAAAATAAATCACAGGTCACTGTTCCATTTCACTCATTCATTCATTAATTCCAATGTTTCTTCTTGAATTTTAGGAGACAAAGCAATATTCTGACCTAAACTTAAAAGCAAACCAAGCCCTAATGTAACATGGAAAAGAGAGAGTGAGTTATTTTTGTTACTTCTTTTGCGTTTAGAATAGTGAGGCCCTAATGCCTCTTGCGTGTCATAGAATCATAGAATGGCCCAGGTTGGAAGGGACATTAAAGATCGAGTTCCAACCCCCTGCCATGGGCAGGGACACCTTCCACTATCCCCAGCCTGCTCAGAGCCCCCTCCAGCCTGGCCTTGAACACTGCCAGGGATGGGGCATCCACAGCTTCTCTGGGCAACCTGTGCCAGTGTTTCACCAACCTTACAATAAAGATTTTTTCCCCTAATATCTGGTCTAAACCTACTCTCTTTCAGTGTAAAGCCACTCCCCCTTGTCCTGTCACTATATTACTGCCCTTGTAAATAGTCTTGCCTCATCTTTCTTGTAGGCTCCCTTCAGGTACTGGAAGGCCACAATTAGGTCATTCCAAAGCCTTCTCTAGGCTGAACAATCCCGATTCTCTCTGCTTTTCCTCACAGGAGAGGTGCTCCTTCCCTCTAATTAACTTGGTGGCCTTCTCTGGAATCGCTCCAACAGGTCAATGTCCTTCCTTCAAGTGTCATTCAGGCAATGTTAAATCTTAGTAAGTCATAGTATTATTCAGGACACATATCCGAGTTCATCCCTGTTTAATTTGTGATGTTCTGTGATTGCAAAAGTACTGCCCTTCTTCTGTTCTTTTTATTCCCTTGCACTGTCCCTCTCTCTCCTCTTTCCTTAATTCTTAGTTCACCCTAATTCACCTCTTTTCTGAGGCAGTCCTTTGTCTGCAAATCTGCCAGTCAGGCCAAGTCAGTACTTCAGAGTCTTAAATCCAACAGGTTCCATTCTCCCTTCTCTGATCTTTGTATTCCTCATGCAGTGCAGGGGGAATACTCACTGCCAGTGCAGAGCATCAGAATAAAAGGATATCTCTGAGAAGAAAGATGGCTTCATTTTTCTGTCTTAGGCCAAGAATGCATGTGATCCAAAACACATCACTATCAGTGGAAAGACCTCTGTCTGTTTCTGGGGTTTTAGGAAGGTTGTGATGAACCTTTACAGATCAGAGGGAATTGGATTTGGCCTCAAAATTTATGTCCTCAGAGATCCTGGATTTTCAACAGGTCAGTTTCTTTAGTGATTAAAAAACCACTGATATAAACACAAATAAAAAGAAGAGTCATGTTTGTCATACCCACTCCCTACCACCCCAGCCTACTGGGAGGTTCTGCTTCTTGTTTATGTTTTTGTTTGTTTTTTTTTCTCTTTCCAACCTGAATGCTGCTCCTGAGATGACACAGATAACTACAAGTCTGCAGTGTCCTGTGTCTACACTGATGCCATCTGCACAATGTCCTTGGTTGTGACTAGAGATAAGCTCTAGAGGTCTGGCTTCACTATTGCTAATACCAGCCAAGCTTGTAAGAATTTTGAAGTTAGGCAAAGAGCAGATTTGCTAGAAGTAGAGGGAGGTGAAGCAGGATGGAAGAATCTACTCCCTGCTGGCTTTGAGCTCTATGGCTCTTGCCCTCTGAGCCCACTGCACAAAAAGAACGATGTGTTTTCACTGGTGCAAGCATTGTGCTTATTATGGAGGAGAGCCTCTGTGTTCCATGTGTTCCCTGAAAAAAATAACACAAAGCATGTAGGTTTGAAATATATGCCATGCATCTCCAGTGGGAATGGGGCAGACCAAGGCACCTACAGTCTTCTGTGGCTGGCAGGAAACTGTTGTGCAGAGAGTGATAGGTAATGTTTGTTCTCAGACCCATGAGGCTCTCTGTACGATGTCAACATCAACTGCAGACAAACATCTGAGGGTCAGAATTGCTGGACCAAACTATAACTATCTTTTTGTACATCTCTACAACATTCATGATTCACTGGTCCTTTTAGGCTCGAACAGAAATCTAACTTGTACAAGTCATAAACCAACCCGCAATTACCACAGCACCCATGTGAAAACACCTTTCAAGAGAGAGCAGGTTTCAGTTTGAAGCCTGGTTATTACACATAATAAGCCAAATTCTCCACTGATGTCAGTGTGGAAGAGGTGTGAGTCACTACAGAGTTTGGACCAGTTTTAACCGAGAAGATGGGAATGATAAAATGCACCTTGGCACTGTTCTTTTAGTGCAAGCAAAATTTGCCCAAACACTCTTGCAGCACTTTGGAGTGAGTGGATGGGCCTGGGCATAATGAGAATGAACTTTTTTTCATCTGCATGTGCTTCCTATGACCAAGCAAATGTATGCCTGCTTTTTGAAAGAAAACCAACCACATTTTATGCAGCAAACTAGCTTTTAATCAGTGCTGAGTAACAGTGATGCTGCCTGTCTGCCTGCCTTACCTTTTATTGCAGCAGGACCATCTCTTCAAGATGAGCTTTGCCATAAGCATCATCTTTTAAATATAATACTTTCCTTTTTGATTAAGCCCTAGGCAGGGCTTGGACACAGGCTGTTTGGTGGTGTGGTAGATTACCTTATTTAAATAAAGAGTGATGCTGTGCCAGGCACTGCAGCATTCTTGGCAGGTAAAGCAGTAATATGGCAGTCATCCTTCAACTTGTCAAATGGTTCCAGGTATACTTGCAGATGTCATCTGCAGTTGCCTAAAACCATTTACTTTACAATGACAAGAAGAGAAAAAAGAGCAGAGCTGGGTCAGAAAAACTGAACAGAAAAGTGGTGTGTCTGTTGGTAAACAGCTTGGATTACGTGCAACTTTTAGTGAGCATTATGAGCTATAATTAGCTTAATTTCTACTGAAGTTGAAGGAGTGAATTGACCTTTCTGCTACCAATTGAGAAATCAAATGTATTTCACTGACATTTTACTGTTTAGTGTAAGAATTTGGATATCAATAACTAAATATAACAGACTGATTGTCTTTTGTCTTTTTGAATGTTTGTCTTTTTGGTATTTTAGCAGATGTGCTCCCTAACTCCTGACAGAACTGGAACCACTAAAAGTGAACAACAGACAGCAGTGCTTGGAATCTCCCTGGTAAAAAAAGTACAAAGCTTCATTTAAAAGTTCAGTGGGAAAGAGTCAAAGTGGGATGATAAGTATGAATGATGATCCAACTGATGATGGATTGGCCCACACTGTGAAAATTAAGGGTGTTCAGCCCAGTTACTTTAAAGGCTTGGGTTTTAAGACTGGAGGTCTAGTACAGAACACTCTGCTCTTCATTGATCATAAGTGATGGAAAGTAAACATCTTTGCACAGCGGGTGGATCAAATGTGAGACAGCAAGGTTTGAGCTGCAAAATCCATAAAGCAAAAACACAAAACCCCAGGGCTTGGGCTGACAAAATTGGAATCCACAGTCTCATAAAGCTAGTGTGACAGGCAATTAGAGGAGCATCAAGACCTCCTTTTCCCACTGGAAGTAAAGTCCCAAGCCTGGAATCTCTCTTGCACAGGAGCCCATGTTATATCCTGCAAAGACAAAGACACCTGTTTTGATTTATAATGTACTTGCTGGTATCTGCCATTTTTTCTTGCCTATCCCTTCCCATTTTCCAGGGGTTCCAATTCAGTTTGTCAGCAATCTCAAGAACACCCAAGTGAAGAGGAAGGGAAAAGCCTGCCTGGAGTGTGTGTGAACTCCTGAAGGGGATGAAGAATGGGATGAGTGATAGAGAGGTCTCCTGAGTCACCAGGATGCAAGAAGGGAGAAGAGCAGAGCTCACCATTTAATGCTGCTGAGCTGAGTGACTGGGGAGGTTGCACAGTGATCACAGAATGCAGAAGGCAGTGACCCTAATGGGCAGTACAGCAGTGCCAGTGCAGCTGTGGGAGGTAAGTGCGGATGACTCAAGAGGGGAAGAGGGGGAGGAATATTTAGTCTTTACACTGTTTTTCAGTGAACTCTCCAATGGAGCAGTGCTGATTTGCTGGAACACCCAGGAAACTTTTAAAATAACACTGGTCCGCCGTCTTTTTATTGTTTCACACGGAATAAGCTGTTAGTCCGTACCTTCTATTGGTAGTATGAAGGTAATAATGAATTTGCTGTACAAAGTGGTAGGAGCATAAAGCAGTAAATCTTTCATTTAAATCCTTACACTTGTCACCTAAACCAGGCTAGTAAAATGTATCACGTTTTATTTTAGTCAGGATTGCCCTAATGAATTCTTATCCTGATTCTTTAAAGTGACCCATGGGACTTGGACTTAACTGCAGTCTGCCGAGGACCAGCCGCACAACAGGAGGCCGGTAAATATTTAATATCATATTTGTTTTGTGAATTAATTTTGCAGTAGCATTATTGATGCTGTAAACTTCAAGTCTATGATCTTTACCGAAATACACACAGCTGTTAAGAAAATCAGGAAGAAAAGTTTAGCTTCATGCTCTCAGCATAGGCTGGAGGAGAATTTTAAAGTTAGGGTGTGGATTTTAGTGGCTGTTAGTCTTTGAGATGACTTCTGCTAGATGTGGACCAGCTTTGAACTATGCCCAGGTGCTTTCCATTAAAAGCATTTTAAGACCATTTTGAAATTAGCTACACAAGAGGAGGATAAAATGATAGCAGTGCATCCTTCACAAGTTCAGTAACAGCTGAACATTCTGTTGGTGGTATGGTAGTAAGGAAATTTCTGGGGGCAAAAAAAGCTCAGCTGTGAGGGCAGGCAGATTTTCTCACATGGAGGATGGATCTGCCCTAGTGTCCACCCCTGACATGTCTCTCTGGGGAGGCTGGTCCTGCATTTTCTGTGTCAGGCTCCTGCAGGATGGGTTCCAGGCCTGGTGTCTGAGTGCCTTCTGTGGGCCATGGCCAGGGTGGTCTGAAGGGACAGTGTAGGGTGGGGGCCATCCCTGGTCACTCCGGTGTGACAGAAACCACTTCTGTGGCACAGCCAACCTGGAAGCTGAGTCTGAGCTGCCTCTGACTCCTGTGCACACTGGATTTGTAGTCTGGTGTCTTAAGTTACTGATTCATCTTTGTCCATCAGAGTCCAGGTTCAGATGCAAGTATTGTGTAGGCAGTAGAGGGAGTGTTTGGCTGGTTTGACAGCTCCTCTGGACCAGCTGTGGGAATGGAGCAGTGCCAAGGGACAGTTTTCAGCTTCAGCTTTTGGATTCCTATAGCTGCATTCCCTTCAGTAAACACACACAAAGGAGGGTAAAAAATACTTAGGAACAGCCTTTTTCCATCCTCCTTTCTTCACAGGATTTCTTCCAATTTACTAAACCACTTTCATCCTGTGATCTGTCCATTTTGTTAGGAGATCTCCCTGCTGTTAAACACCTTCTTGGTGTTTGAAGTGCTCAGCTGACAATTCTGAACAGGTTTTTTTGTTCATGTGTTTCCACTGTGATTTTTTTCCAGAGACACAGTACGATACCTGTCAGAGTTTAAGGAGTGTCTGGTTGATGCTTAGTCATATGGTTTAGTTTTGGCTAGTCCTGCGAGGAGCAGAGAACTGAAATTGATGATCCTTATAGATCCCTTTCAAGTTGAGCTCTCCTGTGATTCTATGACATTTGCAACCATAAAGAGTGTGATGTTCATACTTTTAACTGGGGATCCTGACAAGCTGTGTTGTCCTGAATGATGCAAAAGTGGGAGGAATATGGCTCAAGAAGGCAAAAAGGTAAAATGCCCATGGGGTGATCAATATAATGAAAGGCTGCAAAACCCTAATGGGACTTGGCCTGGTGTTGATAAAGGGCTTTTAACTAAGGACAAGCAGATGGACAGATCATGTCCTTCCCACGCTACTACTGTCTCAGTCTCACTAAGTTTTGGCTTTGTATCTTGGCTTTGTCAAAATTTTCCTTTGCAGTCTCCTGTGAAGATGCTTTCACATTTGCTAACCCATTTTCTCAGCCTGTAGGCTCACACTTTCCCACAAGGTTGGCTTCTCACCACCCACTCTTCTCTCTCTCCTGGTCTCTGATTTTCAGAGTAATCAGTAAATGTATCCTTTGCATGCAAATGCACACCCTTCAGTACACACCAGGTGGCTCATTTAGGCAGATGCACAGATCCACATACTACTGAATTAATTTTGTCCGTGGATCACTTTACCTGAGTAGGAGCCAGAAATCCTGACAGCTTAGGGCAGGAAACTCTGATCAGAGGATTCAGGGACATGGTTGGAAATTCTGTTCCTTGCACTGTGCGTTGTTTCCTGCCTCAATCTTTTTGTCAGGTGACAGACTTGGAAAGGATTTGGATAGTGAAGCAGGGAACCATCCACAAACTCATCAGTGACCAATTGGAAGAGAAGCAGGGGGGCAGAGTTGCCAGCGGGCGTAGCCACCCTGTGTCCTTCCTGTTCTTTACCAGGTGTACACAAACACCTGCAGAATCGGTGCTCCACCAGGTCTCCTCACCTGGGCCAGTAGCATTTTACAGGCTTCTCTCTGTGCACAAGCAAAACCTCTTCCTGCTGCTTCTTTGTTCTCCGAGGGGAGAAAATCGGACAGCCGTACTGATTGATTTTATGTCGCTAAGTCAGTGATGAAGAATTTTGGCCTGAACCTTTGCTTCAAACGTTGATTTCATGAGCAACAAGCAAAACACCTTTTCTGAGATGATGAATAGAAGCAGGAAACTGTGAGTATCGCTCGGCTCTTGGCAGGCAGATGGCGCCAGATGGGCGCCCGGCGTGGCAAAAAGCCTCTGCTGCCGGCTTGTTCCTCTATTTGATCCCCAATGAAAGCAATATTATACTCCCAATTCCCAAGACCAGAGTGCATCACAGGATATACAAGGCAAACAGCAAATCCAGGCTGTTGAAACATTTAAGAAAGAAAATCACCAACTTGAAGCAATATATATCATTTTTCATCTAAATCTTCTCATTTTTGTCCAAACTTCCTATGGATTAGGGAAGATGTTTCTGAACTGCTCTGTAATGCACTGCAGAAAGTGCTTATTTTCAGAATAAGTGCAATAATTGAAATGTTTAAACATTTGGAATGACCAAGAGAAGTAGGTGGCAAAGAAAAAGTCTTTAGAAAAGCATTGTGACCGTGAATAAATCTAAACATACAAGTTACTCTTCTTGGCTTCCTGGTATACATACATATATTTCTTTATAAACACAAATGTAACACATACTCACAATTTTGAGTCAATTAATTGTGATTGTTCTGTGCTAATCTGATTTTCCTTTGTGTAGAGCCTCTGAGAGAGGTGTCTCACAAAAGTTGCTTGAGTGGCTTGCTACCCACAAGCAACAATGAGAGACCAGAACATTCAGCACCTCTGAAAGTAACACCTATGGATTTGGGTGCCTAATATTGACTGCTTTTTCCTAAATCAGACCAGAACTGACTTGAACAAATGACTGGTTTTGTTGTATCCATCAGATAGAAGCCGTATGATCCATGCCTAACACAGCTTGTGCAACACATGGGAGTGTTCCTATCAGCAGCAGCATCTGACTAAAGAGACTGTTGCTCTTCTTTTTCTGTTAATATTTTTGCTCTTTCTTGGATTCTTTCCTCTGCCTCATTCAAAATGTTGGGTTTTCATATTAATTAAATTGCAATCACTCAAAGTATTGTCCTGGTTCCAGCTGGGATAAAGTTAATTTTCTTCTTAGTAGCTAGTACAACACTCTTTTGGATTTTGTAGCTAAGTAGTGTTTTCTCTTATTAATTGATTATTCAGTTTCCCATGCTCTGCCAGTGTGCAGGTGCACAAGAAGCTAGGAGGGAGCATGGCCAGGAGAAATGGCCCAACCTGGCCAAAGGGAAATTCTTATACCATAGGGATATTCTTATACCATAGACTATCATGCTCAGTATATAAACTGGGGAGAGTTGTCCGGGGGCTCCAGTCACTGCTCAGGTTCAGGCTGGGCTTTAGAGGGTGATAAGCAACTGTAGCCATCTCTTGGGTTTTATTTCTCTCCTTCTCTCTCCTTTTCATCTTCTTGGTTTATCTCAGTCCAAAAACAGTAAAAAAAAAAATTAAATCAGTGGTCCCTGTGTAACTATTAGAACAAGGACACAGAGACTCCCAGTTGGGGGGAATTAAGTATCTGCGAACAGCAGAGATCAACGTGATGAAGGTGTTCTGAGGTGTAGGTAGCTTTAGCACTTAAAGTTCACACAGAGGTTGCCAAAGGCCCCGATGTCTGACAAAGAATATAATTTGTCATACGTGTTACTATGCTCATCAAACCCTCATCAACCCTTTTAAAAGAAGAGAAAACTCCCGTGAGATTCATGAAAGTTGCTTACATTCTTCTATTTTAATACTGGATTTTTAGTAATAAAGGATCAGTGCCTAGTTCTGAACTGATCAATACCACAGACAAATTCCAAAGGATTACAGTAGTCTCAGAAATGCTGAAATGGGCAGATTTTATTTTGTGCTAGTTGCAGAGACTTCTTTCTCTATATGACTAAAGTACTTTACAAAAATACTGTCAGATGCTATCAATAAATAGCTTAAACTATTGATGGAATCCTGTAATAGATACTGAAGTGGACCTTAGTACACATATAATGATGTAATAGTTGTTTTTTTCCACCATGTGACTTTTCACATCACACCTCACATGTGGTTACAGAGGTCACTGTTGGAAAATTCTCTGATTCCTAACAGGGATTCAGTAGTCTGAGTATGGGTTAGGACATTGATGTTACAGTAAACAAACCATCATGTTTGAAGCAGCCATTGTAAATATGTGGCGTTACTGAGACA